>CAJQUW010006783.1:0-19462 GCA_907163375.1 Prostheceraeus crozeri | reverse complement strand
TTTGATCATCATTTTTCATCAGCTTTATGTAACCTGCCCATTCTTTCAAAAGTTATGGAGAAGATGGTCGCCAAGCATTTTGTGCATTATTTGAACTCCAATGACTTATTGAACCAACTTCAGTCAGCATATCGAGCCAAGTACTCACCGGAGACAGCATTGCTCCATATTACGAATGACATTCTATGTGATATGGATGATGGACTTATTACACTCCTAGCAAGTTTGGGAATCGTATCGTCGCTTTTGACACGGTCGATCATCAAGTTCTCCATTATCGGATATACACTTCTTTTTGAGTGACTGGACTTGCATTGCAAAGGTTCACGTCCTTCATCTCTGGCAGGAGTATGTACTACAACTTCAACGGAGCTTTCTCGAAGGTAACAACCAGTTCCACCGGAATTCCCCAAGGCTCAACACTCGGCCCTATACTCTTCCTGCTTTACGTCATGGACATTATCCCATTTGTTCGTCAAATGGGATTGCGGATTCACTGTGTTCGCCGACGATATTCAGGTTTACGGCTCGTGTGTTCCATCGAGAGCGGCGTCCTCTTGCGACCGAGTTGACTTCCGCTATTAGCTCACTAGACCTTTGGCTGAGAGCCAATAATCTGCTTCTCAATCCGAAGAAAGACGCAATTCATGTGGTTCGGAACAGCCACAACGCCTTCGAACGCTGCAGCTTCCGCCGATTACTGTGGGTGATCAGCTAGCTATACAGGCCACTACCATGCGTTGGCCTCGGAGTTGTATTGGATCCCGCTCTGTCCCTCAAATCTCACGTCTGCAGAAGCTATATCGGTCTGCTTTGGTATTTTGCGCCAAATTCGTACCATCCGACGTTCGATAAAACAGCATCCTCTTACTGCAGCTCTGATACATAGCCTGGTCTTCTCTAGACTGGATACTGTATTGGACTGCTCTTCTGGATTACCAAATTGTGACATCTCCCGCTCCAGTCTGTCATCATGCCTCAGCACGACTTGTGCGCAATCTACCACGATCCGCTCACATTTCCCCCGGTGCTGCAGGATTTTCAATGGTTTGCCAGCTCAAGAAACGGATTGAGCTGCGCCTAGCGACGATAGCCTACAAATGTCTCCATGGCCGTGCTCCCTCGTATCTCTCGAGACTACTCACGCAGACTGCTGATCTCCCGAGCCGCCGTCACCTTCGATCCGCGAGCTCCTCGACCCTAGCGTACCCGAAGCGGAGGCTGAAGTCTTCGATGAGGAGACCCTTCTCATCGGCTGGTCCTCGCGCTTGGAATGCGCTGCCTGACAGTGTACGAGACTGCGATACCTTGGCCTCTTTCAAAGCAAGTGCACGAGACTTTTACTTATCCTGACTGACTTTCTTCTTTCTTTTTTAACTTCTACATGTATACATTAAATTCATTTGTGTGCTGTGGTCTTGAAATCATTATTTGATGTAACGCCACATTTTTAAATAAAACTCGTGTCTACTACTACTACTACTACATTGATGTGACTAGTTTATTGGCCATTTATCCGTAACTTTGAACATCGAACATGTAACACGTGCATGTAGGTGATGTCATATGGCCTTAAAGAGACGTTCGCAGATTGTCACCATATAGCGAGAATATGACATTTTGGACAAATATAGTTGCGATTGTGATAGCTTTGAGATATCACTATTTCTTTCCTACTCCACCGATTTCGATGGGTAGTATATCAAAATAAAGTTCAGAAAATTCTCGTTCGCTTTGTGCCTGATTCATTATTATGCTCACATGTTTTCTTATTGAAAAACTACTATTTTTAAATTGAGCGATTTTCATATTCTGAGTTTGACGCTGTCCGACAAGCACAATAGCGGATACAAGTTTGTCATATAGGCATTTGAAAGTTGATGATGTGAGCTCTCGAATGATGTACGAGTATGGCACGTTGATGTGCGACATGATTGGAAGGCATGAGAATCGATTGAATTTCGACTTAATTTAGGTGATCTGTTTTCATGATCAGATCTCTACTTCAGTTGTTGAAAGCGCTATCATAATCTCTGATGGAAGCTTAAAGGTGTGCTGTGGTCAATTTTCAAGATGGTCCGTATCGATGCTACGGCATCAGTTAAGTTGATTTCGCGCCGTCGATCTGCAACTCGAGGCGTAGTTCTCTCGCTACACGTCGAACAATTCTCGGTGATGACGGCAGCTGTGATGCGGTAACAATAAGTGACGGCAACCATATAGTCCAGGCAATATTTCAACCCGCCACAAATTACACTAGTTTCAAGGGTGGGTATATCTTGTAGAGAAAAAAAGCATTATCAAACATATCAAAAATCTAGGAAAATCTAGTTAGTAGAACACCTTGAACTTTCTTTCTTCCACTTGAAGTCACGAGTCTTTTCGAAATATAGATACTCGCTTACTCGAATGAAGTCGCAGATATAGATCTTCGACATCTGCAACAGCCAATCAAAATGAAGCGCTGTAGCTTGTCTCACTAACTGCATTAACCTTTCATATGGCTTTCACCAATATCAGCTATGTTATCTGTATTATGTCCTTTCCAAACGGTTGGATTTCTCAGTCACTAGTTCAACAATACTTGCAGCTATCTGCAGATGCAAAAGGATGCATATTTCTACAAGTTAAGCCACAAATCTGCGAATTTTATACATGAATAAACGATTACTTTCTGCAGCTGCCGTCTTGTGAAAAACGCATAGCTGTTCAAGCCGCTAGGTCGAAAACGCGCTACTGCACCCTTGTCTTGTAGATAACGTTTCTTGTAGTAGATTTTTCTTTTATAGCAAAACAACCACAGTATTTCTTAAATGGTGGAGCTTTCCATATATTGAACCAGGAACGAAAATGGCTGGAGCTAGCTGTAAAACTTAGACGGAGAAAATCGTGTTATGTTGATTGCAGCTCACGCTGCAACTTTTGTCACGATGTCCCGTAGCCACGGGGGGCCAGGCCCCCTGTTAATTTTTGTGCCCCCTCTGCTAAAAATAATTATCTGTATGATCAATATACAATCAATAAAACGAATCAATCAAATCGTCGGAAGTGAGAACAAACTGTAAGGGGAACTGATTGATGGCTGGCGAGAACGGAATTCTTTATCGGCGCAGATCAATAATTGTAGAAGAGAAACTACTATCTAGCGAGTGTTGAACGTTTACATCGCAGTGCGTCTCATCTTTGCTGTTTATGTCGGAAGTGTCCAGATTTTAACTAGACATTCTGAAAGAAAATCAAAGTACATTCTATCTAAATTTTTCAGGTGTACAGTGGCGTCGTGCCATTGAGGCCAGAGCAGGCTCTGGCCTGCTCAAGATTTTGAACACAAGAAATTGCCGTCCTATTTTTTCTGTCTACACTTTTCCCAAAGTTGGCCTACCAGCTAACCCAACTGACGACGGCAGAAGCGGTAGGACTAGGGTTTTCAAAATCCCGACTTTTCCTGATCCCGGGATCCCGGAATTGATTCTGATTTCTTTTGCGATCCCAGGATTGACAAGCTCAATGGATTTGTTGTAAAGCACAGGGTCATATACCGCGTGTACCTATAGGTTTGTGCAGGCTGAGTCATGGAGGGCTCTCAGAGGAGTTCTGAAATGTTTGAGCTGTTTAATCAGCTTAGAACTTTATTGTGAGATAGACACGTGCCTGAACTTCTATGACTTGGCAATGAGTTTATGTTTCAGTTTTTATATGCGGGGTATACTAAAGTATGTACTTGCATTGATCTCAGAACCTTGAGCAAGCTTATAAAGTTGAGAGCTTTCTTCCATCTATCTCCGCCGTACTCTCTCATTGAAGCACCAAAATTCATTTCTCCGAGTTCGAGCATATATGTCGGGCATAGAGGAACATGCAACTACAAGAACGTTACAATGAAAATCATCATCCAAGATATCTAAAACATTCTTGCACGAGTCACGACGAATAACATCGCTTCTATGAAATGTGCTGACAAGTGTAAAACGCATCCTGGTGAATTTTGTGACCTTGAAATCTAATTTTCTTCGACATTATGCTGCAACTGCAATTGGATTGAAATGCACAGCTAAGGTATGTCACGAAATTTTAGACCACTTCACGTTTCTAACACTTGTATGCAGGCCTATATGTTTGGATACAAGCCGATCATGAAGACAAAATCTAATTTATAATTTCAACAATGTTCTTTCATGAAGTAAATGCAGAAGCAAAGTCTTTGTCTCTTTTGTATTTCTACACATATACATACGTGCGCTGTACATTGCACATGCAAGGGAATGGAAGGGATTACTTAACTAACATATTGAAGAAGAATGTAGCTGAGGTATCGAAAAGTGATTTTCTAGAAATTATTTTCGTAAATGCTGACACCTGTCCTCGCAAAATTTTTCTTGAATCTACACACTTATGATTTTTTGCATATTGTAGCTGTATAATGCGCAATGTCTTTCTTGGATGGATGATGGATGGTTTTGTGATACGACAAAGCTAGATCGGTCTAAGTGCAAAATCCCACCGCCGTTGGCGAGGATGGAGATGTTGCGACTGACATCGAACAGTTATAGAAACGGAGACGGAATACCTCTGCCATGAAGAAACGGATCATTTTATGATACCCAGTCATCGTTTGGAGCGGGAATGAATATATCAGGTAGGCTACATATATTTATGAAAATAAAATCCTATTTTATTTTGACACTAAGGTTTATTCTTTATATATTGCAGACGTGGTCCTATCCGTCCAGAACTGCAGAATTATCCCAAAACGAATATTAACAATTGGCAGAGATCTTTCCAATCAAAATGGTTTGCTGAACGACCATGGTTGGAGTATAACTGTCAGAAGAATGCAGCATTTTGCTTCCCTTGTCGAGTATTTGGACAGCCAAATTCTGAGCTATCATTTTCTATCTTCCCGTTGATGGCTACCGTGATTGGAAAATGGCTACTTTCAAGGAACAGAGGATTTGATAGACATACCAGAAGTAGCGAACACTGTTTCAGCATGGAAAAAATGGAATTCCAGCAACACCAAGTAGATGTTGCAACTAAATGAGCAACAGCGAATTTATATTGAGCAAGCAAAGAAGGACAGAGAGAGTCGAAAGAACATTCTCCCCATCTATTCGATGTGAGCCACAAATACATATTTCTCGACTAAGATGTCGCCTTTCAGAGGTCACGACGAAAGTCCAACCTCATCAAAACCGGGGAGTATTTTTGGAAATTGTAAACTTGATTGGGAGGTGGAAATATGAACAACTGAAAAGCACATCTGGAAAAAATCAGAGCACAACCAATCCGAAAAAGCATCACGGCCTAGTTATGGATCACCAAACCTCCACAGAATGAGATGATCCCATAGTTAAGTGCTCAACTTCTTCGCAGAAGATATAAGTCACAGGAAACACAAAAGGACTGCTGACTGTACTTCAACCATATGACCATTGAACACTACTCCTGAATGCAAGCAAGAAAGACCCGGCTCTCAATGATTATTCAGATTTGTGAAAGAAAGGGTGACGTGATTGAAGCCTTGCTAGATATGTCACATGCAGAAACCACGCTGACGGTGAAAGCCCTGTATAAAACCAATTGTGCTACAGATATTGAATATAACATGCACCATAACTACTATGAGCAAATTGCGTGGCTCAGGGATACGATGGAGTTGTGCGACAATGGCGGCGGCGCCAATATCGTGGATTACAGGCACTAACGTGTGAACAGGAACATTGTTCAGAGGACACACTTTGTACATTGTTATGCCCATCGCTTGCGAATTTAGTAGTTGTTGATTACCTGTTGTCGCACCAACGTTAGCTGCACGTAACTTTTTCGCGGTGTTGCGCAGAAATTGTACGATTTAATTTGAACACTCGACCAAACCAGACACGGTCTCTTTAAAACGAGATTCAAAAAGATGAGCAGTCCTAAGGATGACAATGATGAGAACGGTGCATCATACAGGTACATTGACGTCACTGAGTACTACTCGTTGGTGTTCACGTATCCCAAAATTGCACTGTGTTGGCGAACAATATCACCCCGCAGTTGCACGGACGCTAAAAAATGACATTTCGACCAGATGCAAAGTACGACATCAGATACTGCTGGAAATGCAATTTCATCCCTCTTCACAATAGCATGAATTTCAAATTTTGTCTCTGTCTAACAGTGTTCCAGTGATGAAATTTGAAGCTTTGTGACTATTGCATCAAAATCTTTGCATTCATCACAAGATAGACATTTCTTCTGCTGTAGCCACTTGTTTGAAGCATTGATCGCTGCAATTCAATCTCAGAGAAATCAAGAGAGAGAAATATGAATTGAAATATTGGGATCAAGCGCGAATCAATGGCAGCAAGCATTGGCGTTGAATTGAAGTTATTGCTCCCCGTACGCAAGAAAGGTGTCATCAAGACATTCCGATGCAAATTCTGCAGATCAGACCTGCTTTGATATTTAAACAGGAATGTCGCGTTGAATTCTACTATGAGGTCATAGATCTCATGCTCAATGCTTTGCAATCACGATTTAGTATTGAACTAAATCCACTATTGAAATCAAATGCAAGCTTCCTTGAGTCGCCGTCACTTCAGAATTTGAAATTCTTTGTTGACACTGGCAACATTTTATCCGCCGTGATATTCCATGTTTCAGATACGCTTAAAGCGGCAATTACCAACTATTTTGTGCACTCATTTATCTTCAAACGCAAACCGCAACCAAATGGCGTGCACAAATTAACTATTTGCACATGGTAAATAACAATCAGCACAAATGCTTGCATCTTTAGCCAAAGTTGTACCCGCCTTGTACTTGAATTTGCCGTAACATTATCATCTTGTGAGCAGTTCTTTTTCCGCGTTGAAGTTTGTTTAAAACAACTTAAGAACCACAATGAACCAGGACCGTCTAAATGACTTGATGGTCATTGCAGTTGAAGACAACTCGATCCCAGAAGCTATCACTGGCCCTGTGCCGGGACTACTTCTGCGATACTCCATTTGCTGAGCGTCGCAAATAGTTTTTCACCACTGTGCGAAATCTAGCCATAAAAGCAGCTCTTTACGTCTGTGGTCTCTATATGCCTCATCTACAATGTACCCGTAGCATTTAGGATTTAGGACATTAAAATTACTCTAGCCTATACAAGAAGAATATCAATTGTATGTACGTGCAAACAGTGTATTGTCAAGACCAAGTCTATATTTCAAGTTGTAATCGGTTTTTCTACATTGTAGGTATGAAAGCATTCTGATACTACACTTAATGTTAGTAGCCTACATATCACAAACATTAGGCCTATACAAGTTACAAGTGTGCAAGCTGCTTTTATAGGAAACATTTCAAATGTAATTGCATGCAGTTTACATGTAGAGGCCTATACCGGTAGGTTCAACATGTGTATGTACCGGTGTACCACATACACATAGAATTGTGTGACGTTTGCTTGACACATGTACGTTTATAACACAGAATATTTCCTATTCTCGTTTTTATTGCTAGATCTAACAATGTAAGTTCTCAATAGCTTATCCCAAGTTTGTGCTTGATCGTGCCATGAAATCCAAAGACGATTGATGAAATTCCATGATACCATGCCGATAGATTTTCTTAGAATCATTTTTTGTTGACTGTCGTGGTTCTACCCTCAAGACAATTTGAAATTTTTTGTGCATGACACTGCCTTCCATCAGCACCCGAAAATTTGTTTTAACCGATTTTTGTGTGACTGAATCCCAAAGTACGAACTGATGAATCCATGAGCCATGCCAACAGATTTTTGCTTAGAATCATTTTTTTGTAAACGTGTAATTTTCCTCATAACCAGTTGTACTTTTTATGCTTAATTGTTAGACTTCACAGCACCATTTTTACAAGCTTTTTCATCCTCGCTATTGTTTTCTTGATCATATGAAACACATGCACTACACCACTTCCTTGTTCATTTTTTGGTTTTTTGATTTTTTTTTTTTTTTTTTTTTTTTTTGTTTTTTTTTTTTTTTTTTTTTTATTGTTTTTTTTTTTTTTTCGTTATTTATTTTTATTTTTTTTTTTTTTTTTTTTTTTTTTTTATTTTTTTTTTTTATATTAGGCATACACAGTGATATTTTGTCTGCATGTAAACCTATGTATTTTAACAGCATCTGCTTTTTTGAATTGTTTTCGATCCACACCACTAGATTTTATAATACTATATTATTATACTACATTATACTATATATTATATTATCATAATATATTATAATACTAGCTTATAATACTCAGTAGGTAGATTGTTTCCCTTGTCAATCGTGTTTTCGAAGATTGAATTGTTAAATAGCTGAGTTTCAGATATCTCCAAAGCGGTGTGTTGTCTACGTGTATCACGTAATTTTTCAGAGATAATGAAATATAAAACTTGTTTATCTTAACTCTGTTGCTATCACTTTAAACAGTGTAAAAGGGCGAATGAATGAATTAGAATTCAACAATCAGAATAGCAATAAATAGAAAATTCAAAATATGTACATTTATAGGCCTACAGGCCCATGGGGGTTGACAACAAGGGTCACGGTCACGGGTGAAAGTCAATGGTGTGGCGTGGACCCATAAACTTATGAACAATGATGTCACAAAAATGGGCCTGCTCAAGTTTTTGCGGCGCACGACGCCCCTGCAGGTGTATCATTATCAATCACGACAAAACATGACAGGAAGAATTAACACAAATGTCATAATCGCATTACATCGCAAAAATTACATCGCCCTCTCACGATATCTTTCTTTTGTTGAACCCTCTCGATGCAGTTCCAATAGGAAAATGATTGAATTTTCTAAATTGATGTTCTCCTTGTTAAGTGATCATGTACTGCAAGATCATATAGTGATTTAATACTCAAACTTATTATCATAGAAAGAGGCTTCATGAAGTCTTAAATCGTCTGATATGCATGTAACACATTCAAACATAATTGGGCTACATCATTGCTTTTTCTAATAATTATGCAACTTGTAATTTCATGTATAAGCATATGCGATAGTTGATCATTGTAAGAAAAGGCTAACACAATAAATACAGGAGTTTGCATTATCATGCATTAGAGTCTTTCATTACATAATTAATTAACTTAAATAACAACAATCATTAAACTACAAATGCAGATATTATTAATTGAAGATTGTAGTCTACTCATGGTTGATGATGTTCACATTAACTTTCTCTCCTTTGGGGCCATGCCATCCCCCTGTAGATCAGATCTGGTTACGGGCCTGGCTAGCGGAATGTCCTATTTACGATTTCATGAGTATCACTGAAATATTTAGATACTAATAATGCCATTTCTGAATACATTAGTCAATTATCATCTTGCTTCTCTTTTATCTACTGATGGTTTCTGCATTAATTTCCTTGACTGTCAGACTGACCCTGTCCGTACTGGGCTGAAGCTTAACTAACTTATTGACATTTACAAGCCTGCTATGGACTGCAAACACGAGCTGATGAACGGTAATTATCGCTGATTTGTATACATGCTAGGCATATTTAGGTAAGTATTGGATGTCATCAAAGTGTTTGACTCACCAAAGTCCCATGAGGATGCGACTGCGACACGTAGCGTCGGGCTGCTTGTGATTTTTGACTGATGTAGTTTCTTACCTTTTACCAATAAATTTCTTATTATTCAGCCTTTTTCTGATAATGGACTGTGGAAACCTTCCGTGTGTGGCAATAGATCTAATCTTTTCGTAGGCAGCGCACGTGATATCGATAAATTTATCTAAGATGTGCATAACGGGATTTACAAATGTGCATTTTGTTTACATAGTTGATGGGTGATCGCTTTCGAGCATCTGATCAAAATTCAGCTTCACGGGCAAACTAAATTGAGCTCACTGTAGGATGTGCATCAGCAAATTATACCCTTTACATGTCAACAAAGTAGAAGGCTAATTCACAATACCAAAATTCCCCTTCATTCATGCTGTCAATGTTTTGATGTCAATGACTGGCCTTTATTCTACTTCCTCGTGAAATCGGCTATTCATACACTGCACCCGACGCCTGCAGACAGTGGTGTGTGTCACCGCTGACGTCATCACTAACATCAGATATGCGGATATCTTGTGAAATAATTCGTTGCCGAATGCCGGATACTGATAGAAGTGACAGCTAATGTATAAACTTGCTCTTAGGAAAATAAAATCAGAAACGAACTTTGCCCGGAGTACACCTTCAATGACTTGAATGGAATCAAACGTTTTCCCATTTCCTTCCACTGTCGATAAACATCCTATGGTTGTGCAATCCTGTCTCCGCCACGTGTGTTTCAAGCTTGGCCATCTGGCGAGCAATTCCCTTTCGTGTTTATCGAAATGTCAAAACACTTTGGTTGAAGCTGAATGCTTAAACTTGAACAAAAGTGTTAAAATCAATATCAATATCATAGTAGGCAAATATAGCCAACCAACTACAAGTGCTTGCTTGATTGATAAATGGTCTATAAGCAATTTGGATTGATTGAAATACCTAATTTTTGTAAGAAATTGACAACAGCAATTACTTAAACAGTTTTGAAACAATATCAAGAAATGCGCAGTGGGCTCCAAGAACCTCCGCCTCTGGAAAGGGTCAAGCATGGAATATTATTATGGCAGTACTGATATACTTATAGAGGTACTGAAATGTAGCAGCTAATTGCGAAAAAAGGCTCTCCTAAAATCCAAAATAAGAAGAAATATTGGATTCTTTAAATGATGATTATCCAAATAGATTTCTAAATTTTAAGAATCTTCTTATATTCTAGGAGTTCTGAGATTCTCTACATAGAAAATTCTATGATTACAATTTTCCAATGATTCTTTAAAAGAAACATTTCTTAAAATGGCATGCCGCACTGAATTACGTCATAATTGATCAGCAAACCACATGAAGCACAAGATGTTAAAAGCTTTGAAATGTCTCTAGCCTTGAGAGAATGAGCCATGTCTGATTCACAATAATTGAATAGTAATCAATCGATGTGAAGTGAAATTAATTTCGATATTTGAAATTGATGGTCGACGCAGCAACAACACTATTAATCCAAAATAACCAGTCATCGATTAATAGCATTTGTCAAAAAGGGAAAGAAAAATCAGAAGATGTGCGAAAACCTCGAAGGCATTAAAATATTGAAGTCACAGATTTTCGGTCGAAGCCTTCATCAGGTGAAACTCAAATGCGCAATTCAGATGCAATTGGAGGAAGTGTCAGTGGTCATAGAAAAAAATCACAAAGCATCCAAACGTCCGACGCTCTGTAGAAACCTCACACATTAGAAGAAACCAGCGATCATTAACACTAACTACACTGTAAATCGCTGGATACGAAAATTACATATAAACATATACCAAATTCACATACGTTGAAACTAGCATTTGATGCGAGATTCTCGTATGTTTACAGAGATCTGGCATGTTTTTCATAAGAAATCTCACTTACTTTCGTACGTGATTGGTATGTAGCGATACGAACTATTATATCTGTGATTGGCTGTTTTACAATGAAATACGAGTTTCTGGTATGTTTTGTACACGAGGCCCGATGCAAATTGGTCCTCATTCGTATGTGTTTCGTATGAAGAGCTTTATATCACATGGCAAAAATAAGTTATATTACATACTACTGTCAAATAACTTTTTCCAGTAATACCAGTCGTGAATATTTCTTTGTGAAAGTGGCATTTAACTAGATGAGATTTATTGTGAAATTAAAGCCGCATGTCGTCGTTGCTACTTGTCTAATGGCACTCACAGGACTCATAATTAACTCATTTCCATGAACTAAATTGATAAACATCTTTCAATAAAACGAAAACTTTCGAGCAACGATGTTGACTTATATATCTCAAACATAACTACTTTTGAATTTTTATTTCGGACTGATAATGTGCTTAATTTCAAAATTACATAATGCATAATTGTTGATGGTTAAATACTTATTGATTATTTATGAAATGCCTTAGACTTACATGTATTAAAATCGAATTCAGTATTGTGAGTTTGACTATTATATGGCATTATCTTACTACTTACAAAACAGTAATTAGTGTGATCTTTATTGACAAAAGGCCTTAAATCAACATATATTAGAAATAATTGATGCTTTCCTTTGACATTGTGCTGGTATGGCTTCAGTATGTAAAGCATGCCACATTTCAAATAACATACGAAAAGCATGCAAATATATACCACGAGAATTCAGAAATATACCAAAAAATATCTTTGTATGCATCCTTCGTATGTGATTGGTATTGAGCGATTTACACTGTAGAAGGACCAAGAAATTTCACTACCTAGAAGGACCAAAGAGGTCAAATTTGACCGACATATCTTACGTAGTTAATTAATAATTATAATAATAATTCCTTTATTTTTATCCCGCTTTACAAGAAGTCTCAAGCGGTTATACATTAAGCACATTACAAAAGAAGAATGTTTTCAATAGTTTTTTAAAAGTTGCAAGTGAGGTTGCTGAGCGAATATTTGTAAGGCAACTTATTCCATACCATAGCTCCGAAAACAGAAAATCTCCTATCACCATGCGTTACATTTGATGTTTTTATCTGTGATAGTGACAAATCATCATGATTTCTAAGACCAGATCATGATGGTTGATAGACCGTAAGATCTTTGATTAAGTAATCAGGAGCCAACCTATGAAAGCAAGCATTTCCATTTCATTAAAATCAATTAAATTATTTTCATATATTCTATTATAAATATTCACTTATAGTATTACATCAGTTATCATTTTAGTCATTACCCATTATGTCCGATGTCATAACATCACATCTAAGCCTGTGTTGCATAATATGACATGTATGCTATCATCATGTATGATGATGTGATTGCAAGAAATTGAAAAAAATAAATAATAATAAATAATAAATAATAATTAATAATCAAATTAATAGTTTGATGATTAGAAAGATTCCATCAAAGTTGACTACCAGAGAAATTAGGTACTTTACATGAAAAGTTTCTTTTGAACATCCAATCGACTTGTAGAGAATTGGCTAAAAAATGGAACAATATAAACTACTTCACTTCAGTAGCAATGAAACATGTAGCAACTGCTTTTTTTTACCATTCCGCAGCAATTTTTTTTGCACATTCCTCATTGTGTCATAGACTTATTTGAATAGCCATACTGTCATTTTCTCCGTCAAGGCCAACATTCTCGCGATTCTTGAATCAACTACTATGCGTTTGCGGCATGGCCACTTCTATCTTGTCTCTATCTGCACATTGTCTTGAAATACAGGTAGTATATCCTGTCGCTGTGATCAATCGTATGTAGCTGTCATCCGAAATAGTATCGATGATTCTATTCTCGCCATAGCAATGAGGTTGAAAACACCGTCATTGGCAAACGCCGACTACCAGCTTTGCGTGAATGGTATCTCGACATCTGGGCAAAAACAACAGCTCCACATTTAGCAGTGTTGTAACATGAAATCGTTTCAGGAATCCTTTTTTGGATGGTAATCAAATTCTTGACAAACGCACGACGCTGGATCCGACCATTGTCGAAAGCTTTTTCCTGCAGGCACTTGTTTATGTTCGAAATCACAAGAACAAATATCCATTCAGTCCTTTAATGTGATGTTACCGAAGTTCAGTTGTTTCGTGATCACTTTTACTGTTACTGTCAGAGTAGTCCGCATGCAAGTCACTATTTTGTATGTCTTCGTCGTCGACAGAATCATTCTAATCGATTCTTTGTAACTCAGTCAGTATATGATTAGCAATGAGCCTTCTTGGCCACTAATTGCCTCGATCACCTTTAGCCATATGGTTGCTAATGAAACAGCCAATAAATCAATAAGTCAATAAATGTTTATTTCCAAATACTTTGGAAAACATGGAAAAATATGGGGAACATGTGTGTGAACAAAAACATTCGTGTTTCAAACAGAACTATTGAAACTCAGACATCAAAAGTACATTTCAAGCGTGCGATCAATTTCAACAACAAAACAAATCGTGTTCAGGAAGGAGAGGAGAAAAATTTGCTTCTAAATGTCATTCAGTTTGTGTTCTCTGTAGTAGATTGTCGCAACTCTTTAGCTTTTTGAAGGAATTTAGCAATGCATCTAAGATTATTTGGAATATGCGTGTTCATCAACTTGTAGAACTCAGTTGTACTTTTGCAGTGGCATGATATCGGTGCTAGTTCCTGTCGTAATTTCTGATATCTTGAACATTCAATCATGAAATGATGCAAGTTTTCTACCCGTGAATCACTGCATTGCTTACATCGACGTTCTTCATACCTCAAACGATTTCCATAAATGCCGGTGACAACTTCTAAGTTGTGGTTTAATGCTCTATACTTCAGCATGATATTGATGTAGTTATAATCGATATCAACATTTAGATATGACTTAATAGTATCGTCAAACAGACATAACTCCAAATAATTTAGCCCAGAATGGCTGTTTTTTCTGAGGACATCCACTGTTCCCTATGATAATCGGCTAATCGACCTTTTGTAATCTTTAAATATAATTGTTTATCAACAATGAACTGTGTATCCCATAATTCAGATAGGCTAAGTTTTGTAAGCAATTGCTTTATTCGCCAGCACCATGTGTATCTACTATCTTGTCCGTTTGAAATAATATTTGAATAAATCGCCTTGCATGCTTCCTTTATGATGCTTCTGTCATCGCTTGTAATGATTCTTATCCAATAACATATTGCTGATTTATAAAAATGAAAACTCATTGGATGTATTCCAAATTCACCTATGAAACAATAATTTGGAGTATTCCGCTTTAAATAATGATACCTTTTATAAAATTGAAATTGCAGTTGATCTGAACTTTTTAAATTATTAAAGAAACAAAATTCTGCACAGTATTTCATCTTCGATAAAGTCAGCATTTCAAGTGTATTTTTTAGAATATCTCCACTAACTTGGCCAAATTCTCTAAGCTGTTTAGCTGTTAAATATGTAGCTTGTTTACCTTTAGCTGTCAATTGTTCCAAATGGCATTTATTATTTTTTGATATCCACATTCCTAAGTATCTGTATTTTTCAACAACTTCAATGGACACCTTTCTGTTATTAAGATTGATATCTAATTTACTCAATTTAGCGCTGATATTATGAGTCATAATCTTAGTCTTGTCATAATTGATGCTGAGTCCATTTTCTGAACAAAACTTGTAAAGCGCTACAATTTGATTCCTCAAGCCACGTTTGCTCTCACTCATTAACAGCATATCATCAGCATAGATGAGTGATGATACCTCGAAATCAGCATCTAAGATATGACTTAAATCATTTATACAGATACTAAATAAAGTTGGCGATAACGCGTCACCTTGGGGAATTCCATTCTCAAGTTTGAAGGACTGTGTCTCGTTGGCATCAAAAAGTACTTTGTATTCTTTGTTTATGATAGTCTTAACTGTCAATGATATAAGCTTGCATTTAGGTATCAGACACTTCAATTTAACAATCAATCGCTTTTTTGGAATAGCATCAAACGCTTTCGATAAATCTACGAAGCACAAGAACAAAGGGCATTTCATATTTTTGTAAATTTGCATGACTTCTTTGATAATTAATATATTATCCAATGCAGAACTTCCTTTTTTGAAACCGGTTTGATTCTTCTCTATCACTTCATTTCTAAGCAGCCAATCATTCAGTCGTGCATTAATTACATTTTTTTAGAATTTTCTCTATACAAGATGATAGATTAATAAATCATTAATCGTAAATCAATAAATTAATAAATCATGATATCTACACAGTCACTGACTAATGAATTCCATGACCTTGTTCATCATCTGCTCTCCATGGCTCTTGGTTGCTTGTTTGAAGAGATCAATCAATATTGATTGTTGATATACCAAAGGAATTTGTGCAAAATTGAAGCAAGAAATGACATTCACTACGTGTCTCTGCATATCGAATTTTCAAGAAATTTTGAATATGAGGGATTTTTGGAAATGAATCGCTACGGTTCAGCTGTAACAAAATAAAAGTCAAAGGCATACTTAATTATGAGTAGTCCATGGTTTACCTTTCCATGTGAAAATCATTATTCATGCGATACATTTCACTCACTTTTGATAATGCAGCAATCTGGTTTGAGACTACACGCTTATTCCAATTTCTATTCGAAAATTGAATTCAAAGTACAAAAATTTTAAGCGATATTAATAAGCGGTCATTTTTGACCGGTCCGGTCCTTGTCGGTAGACACACATAAAACAAAGAAAGTAATAGGTCCAATCAAATTTTGATGCAACTAATATGGAGCCACTACATATTCAAAAAAAGTCAAGACAAACTAAGTCGAAATATCGAATTTCATAGAAGCTATAACACTTCGTAGTTTAGCAGCGGTCAAAAATGACCGGTCGGTCCTTCTAGTGTTAAAGAATGGATGCAATGGTAGAGAATTGGACGTGTAAGGAATTTTCTTTGTCGATCACGCAGGTACAATGTCATAATTTTGATAAATTTTAGTACATGCAGTTTTGTTGCACTTCCTGTATTTGTGTCTTATGCCGCTATTATTCTGTTTTTAAATATGCTGTTTTATCCACTGTCTGTTGTTGAATGACTGTTGCTCTCTGGCTTAAGCCATGTTGCGTTTGGCTTCATAAGAATTCTATATCTTCTTATTGTGGCTTTAATGCACCTAAGCGTCGGCTTCACTAAATCATGTGACGTTTATGATTGTCACTCCATGACCAATGACACCTATTCCAACTGCATTTGAATAGGACATAGGAATTTCTCCTGAAGGCTTCGGACCGAAAACTTGTGACTTCAATGTTTATTAATTGCATTTCGAGGTCTACGTATGTCTTCTGATTTTTCTTTCACTTTTTATGACAAACGACAATATTACACTTTAAAAATGATAGCAGAAATTGAAAAATTTCCATTACAAATTGACTCCTGTTCGTACCATAGGTATTCTTAAGAATCGGAGAAGAATGCGACATTCTTCACCATTAATTTCTGACAGCAAAATAGGTTAAATCGCTTGATTTCCATCTATTTCAGTCATTTTTAATGTTTTGAATGACTAAGAGAAGAAGAGGAGGAGGGAAGACTGAAGTGTCAATGTCTGAATCAATGACCGTCTGTTCTTTGACCTAACACCCACTCTTTGAAGTTCATGGCAGCAACACATTCCAACTAAATATTAAACAATAATTTAAGAAGCTTGCTTTCTTCAAAGCAACCCAATTATGTTCAACTAACGTTAGAGAAACATCCTTTTTCGAGGCTATGTAGAATTCTTACTGCTTTTAAGCATTAAGCATTCTACATAACTTTCTAAATTTGCCGAAGATGAATTTTGGATATTAAGGAGTAACCGGACCACCCACAGTGATAGACTTTTTCCTCCTGGTTTAATTACTGTCAGCGCTGGAGAGAGAAGGTTACGGGTTAATTGTTGCCATCAATCTCTGACACGCATATTGGCATGTTCTTTCTCACATAGCGGCATGCTTTCACTTTTGTCATTCCGAGATGGAATAGTTTACGATATAATTAGTCTAGAAATAAACTAGTCTTCAAGCCCATAATCCTTGAACATTGAAATGGAAAGTTTTTTACTAATGCAGCGTATTTGATCTCTGAGCAGTGTCAAAGTAATCATACGCTTGCCTAATGACTTGAACTTTTACGATTCTCATTGTAAATCGAAAATATACATTTACTTTACTTTTAAAGTCTGGGATGGTTCAATATTGCTCAATATATAATTTTGAATTAACATGTTCCCATGAATTTATCACTTAGTTATATTCCCCATTAAAGTTGATGACATTCTACTGAAAGTCACATTAAGACAGCATATAAAAGCTGTATATACTTTTACCATCAAACTTTTACGGTTAAACCCCAGGGAGTGCACTTTTTTCTTTTTCTTTTAACCTATAAGACAGCATAATTTATAACTGGGGCCAAATAACCATTTGTTAATAAACATAGCATGCATTATTGGGCATCAGGCAATCCTCATGTGAGAATTCTCCATCGTGGTAAAACACAGAGCCTCACCGTCTGGGCATGTATCAGCTACAACATTGCTTTTGACATAAGTCGGCTCAACAATGACGTCCGATCGGTATTTTGACATTCTGCGCGAAACAAAGTCGCTCCACACTTTAAAAGAAGACCTAACTAAGATTGACTAAAGATTGTTTCAGCAGGACGGAGCACTACCCCACTATGGTTTTACAATCCTGCGAAATCTTGAAACAATGAAATGTCCAACCGGTGGATTGGCAGATGAGGGCCGATTGAATGGCCTGCCAGATCTCCAGACATGAGTGCATGAATCGCATCTGCAATTGGCTGTGCATGAATCGCAATTGGCTGTGGGCACATCTCAGAGAAAAGTGTACATTCCTGGTGAAATAATTCAGACATTGGATGATCTGGAAAGCCGAGTTTTGGATGAACTAAATGCAATTCCTATTGATATGTATCGCCGTGTATTCCGCGATTTCTTGAAACGGAATGAGCATTGTATTGATAAAGATGGTGACCTATTTGAAAGTTGCTTGTGCATTTTACCTGTATAGGCCTAGATTGCTTTCTGATAAAAAACCTCCGATGTGTTGATTAATAATACAGTTGATAATAGGATGTCTCTTGCTAAAAATATTGCTCAAAAAGTGACGCAATTTTCTGACTCTCCCTGCATAATTAGTACTTACAATAGCATTTGAATTTCCGACACTCTTTGATGTCTGTGATATCAGAATATCAGAACGTTTATTCTCAAATTGAAAACACGTTTCTGGGGTGATAAAATGATAACAATGAAATTAACAAGACAATGAGGGCACTGATGATATACATAAATAATGAGAATACATACATGTAGATCCACTTGCATTATTACGATGCGCGAATAGTATGGAATATTTACAATATGATGTCGATGTGTCATGAAAAGATGAAAAACTATGAATGAAATGCTGGGAAGTGTGGAAGAGGGACAATCAATGGTTCATGTAGATATTCATGACATAATTAATAGACTTACATTTAGAATAAATCGCAATCATATTAAAGGGCGAGGCACATCGTTGAATACTATCGCACAAAATTTTACCAAAAAAGTAGCTTGCATATCTGACCTTCATAAAAGCAACTTTCAAAAAAGGTCATAAATTCGACATTCCAGGAAGACAAAACGCCGAAAATCTTTTGCAAAAGTTTGAAAATGCGTTTATAAAACTCGAAGTCCTAGACGCGTAGGTTATTCTAGTTCTACGGTGACCGCCACATTCCGGGATTTTGGATGTATCTCAGAATCCGCCAGTATGGGTGTGGCTAATTAACCCTTTCATTCTTGAATTTTTTTCAAAATTAATGAGTTAATTTTTGTAAAGTGCAAATTGCGAGCGTTCTAGGCATCGTTTGAGACTGATGTCATTAGAATTGCACCAATCT
>CAJQUW010006782.1:0-10129 GCA_907163375.1 Prostheceraeus crozeri | reverse complement strand
CCCTCCGTACCGTTTCCCCCGGACCAACCACCCGTTCCGACGTCCCCCGCCTCCCCACCCCCTCGCCCCCCGTCCCCTCCCACGTCCTGGCGACCACGCCCACGACCCCCCCCCCCCGCACCCGCTCCCGCACCCACACCGCCCACGCACCTCCACCCCCCCGCCGCGACCCCGTATTGAGCTTTTGGGGGCTAATCTCTCCACAAGTACGGCGTCTTAGGAGAAGAAACTTGCTGGCACAATGTTTTTGATGATCATCTCTCAGTTGTACTTGTCTCGCGTGTTTTATTTGCGTATTTGAAAAAAAGACTTCAGTGGCGGTGCCAACTTCACATCACCGCCATTTTGTGGTTTCGGGGACTGATTTCTCCGGAAGTACGGGGAGTTAGGTGCTGAAACTTGCTGGCACAATGTTTTTGATGGTCTTCTATCTGTTGTGCGTGTTTCGTATGTTTTGATTGTGTCTTTTGGAAAAAAAATTTTTGTGGCGGTGCTAACTTCACATCACCGCCATGTCGAACTTTCAACCAGCGATTTCTCCTAAACTAGGAGGAATTCTTTAAAAATAATGGGTGGCACATGCTGGCACACACCAAATGCATGGATCTGTTAGGTTTATTTGAGTGGCACATTCCATTTTCAAGATGGCGGTGCTGAGTGGCGGTGCTAACTTCACACACGTCATTTTGGACGAATTTCATTGGTCGAATTTGTTTGTATATCCTAAATTTATTTACTGTGAACTGATTTTTACTGTGTGTTCCATGGTAACTTCTGTCATGAAATATTTAATTATTACAACAATGATGAAAGATGGAATATATGTATGCAAAACTCAATACTTTTTCCGAATCTTTTCATTCATTCAACAGATTTATTGCCCATAAAATTCAATCAAACGATTTCTCAGACAATCAGCCATTCACTTTACAAAATGTAACGTGTAGGATGCACAAATAATTGTAAAGGATCATTGCAATGATCACTTCGTCAGTTTTTACTGAAACCTATGCGAGGGAGCAGTTACACTTGCATGTGCGGGAGCAATCCAGATTTGATTTTTTGCACTTGCATCTTGTGCACAACCCCGTGCATGAGCACTTGATCAATTCACGACATGATTTTGCCACAGTTGGAATGGTAATCCAGTGAGGTAGCCATTTATCCCCTTCTCGCCTCCAGCCAAACTTATCAGGCGAACGCAAATGCATTAAAGAGGCTGTTTGCGTCCATATACCGCACTGATAAATGGCTCTTCTTGCATGCTGCAAAAGTGCGTCCTGAAAAGCGATTACAACATTGTTGCATATATTACATCGCATCATCAAGGAGGAATAAAGGACATCTTAGGGTTAATGATCATTTCCAAGCATTGCCGAAAATGATCCAAGCATAGCCAAAACTTTTCTGCCATCAATTAGATTTCCCAAGCGACCCAAACTTAAGCTATCCAAGCATAGAACTAATTAGAAATAAAGTTTCAGGGCTCTACGACACGAAACGCGTTCGATCTTTTTTAGATGGCGTGAAACGCCTTCGGTTGTCGAAGACATGCAGACAATATTTAGGTCGATCCAAGTAAGCAGACAGAACATTTCTTTGTTCCAATATATTTCTCAATCAAGTCATATCTAAATTTTAGTTCTATGCTTGGATAGCGTAAGTTTGGCTCGCTTGGGAAATCCGATTGATAGCAGAAAAGTTTTGGCTATGCTTGGATCATTTTTGGGCATGCTTAGGCGTTTAACGCCCGTCTATCTCTGGCGTTTTGGGTCGTAGAGCTCTGAAAATGATTTCTAATTCAGTCTATGCTTGGAAGCCGTAAGTTTGGCTCGCTTGGAAATCTGATTGGTTGCAAGATAAAGTTTTGGCTATGCTTGGTTTTTGGCTAAGCTTGGATTCTATTTTTGGCTATGCTTGGAACTGATCATTAACCCATCTTAGGACGGCGTTGGACTATGCAAGATTATAAATTGAATTGAGTTACATATTTCTCGGTTGAACTTCGTTAGATAGTCGTACATCATATAATGCTGTTTACCTGTGTTGGCCGCTGGTAAACCTTTCTATAGGCCTTGCTTGCTCGCAAAAGAGCTTGAGTCTAGCGGAATTGATAGAAAATTTACTCTTCCCGTAAAGAGTGGCAACAAACTGTTCTATCAAAAGAGATGTATCTGATATTGCAGATATTTCACAGAATGGAGTTTCAACGATATCAAGAAATGCTTCTGTGACATCTTCATTTTGTTGCCAAGCTGTCCAGGCGGATTTTTTGCCTTTACCATGGAAAAACGATGTTGTGTTGCATCCTGTGAGAGCATGAAACATCGGTAATGAGCGTGACACTGGATCGCCCAAATCTGCAGCAATATGATTGATGTTTATGTATCTAAAGTTTCGACCCATTCCAAATGCTATCCACAGATGGCTGTCGGGAAATCTTTGTCCTATCATTTCCATGTGTCCAATGGCAATTACAACAACATCGGTATCGACCGTCCGAATCACCAAATGTCGAGCTCCATGATTAAGTGCATCTATCAAACGTACCATCATTCTCGTGTCCGCCTCCTCATGATTTGAATCTTCCATTACTGACGATCGGCCTTTTGAAAGAACGTTAATCTCAACGAGATGGCACGTACCAAGCAAACTGCACGAAAATCCACTGGCGGCAAAGCCCACGTAAGCAGTTGGCCACTAAGGCTGCCCGCAAGAGCGCCCCAGCCACCGGCGGTGTGAAGAAACCACATCGTTACAGGCCCGGAACTGTCGCCCTTCGGGAAATCAGAAGGTACCAGAAGAGCACTGAACTCTTGATCCGCAAGTTGCCCTTCCAGCGACTTGTCCGTGAAATCGCACAGGACTTCAAGACTGATCTGCTATTCCAGAGCTCCGCTGTCTCTGCCCTCCAAGAAGCATCTGAAGCTTACTTGGTCGGTCTCTTCGAGGACACTAACTTGTGCGCCATCCACGCTAAGCGGGTGACCATCATGCCAATGACATCCAACTTGCCCCGCCGTAACCACGGGGGGGTCTAAATGCGTGTATCCCGGCTTAAACAGCAAGCGCTAGTGAACGCGAAATCTCTACTTAATCATCATCGTTAATCTCATCGTATGAGTACCGATCTGAGCGTCTATTTCGCTTCGGTGTTGAAGTAGATACCTCTAGTCGGTTGCATAACGGAGAATCCAGAGGAAACGCACCATTTTCATTCAAATCAACATCAATTGCTGCATGGTGTTTCGAAGGTCTCATATTTTCAACATTGTCTGGGTCGATCCTTTGGGATCTTGTCCGAACTGGACTAAGAATCGGCCTTTGATTGGAAAGATCACAACTTTTATCCATTTTTTGAGAACTCAACCGTTTTGGATACTTAAAACCAGTACTGATATGTAATTCGTCAGATTCGCATGGTTTCTTGGAATCATGACGAAAACTTAGTCCATCCATGCTTCGGACTAAGAAAAAATTTTCTCCACCTCAAAAGATATAAACCGAAACGTAGTATTCCTGGAAATCAAACCGTTGTTAGAAGTGATAACTCATTGTGATGACAGCGTAACACAATATTGCAAAGATTGATTGAATAACACTTTAACTTAGTCTCTTTATTCATGGTGCTTGACAACTTCCTTGAATCGACGACGGTTACAATGCTTTTACTGTTATGTTTCTTTTCTGATATCTATATTCTACCATGATTCAGTAATAATTGCCGTCAACGAAGCTACAGTAAGTAGCAACTTGACAGCAGTCCTTCACCCAAAAGCAGGGCAAAATAGTTTCGTGTATGAAACGCTTTTGACATGTAGGCCTTGCGTTGTATGACACTTACATTCAGCAAACATTTGCTTTGCAGCTGTATCAACATTATACATATGTATCAACATTATGTATAAAAATACACTTTCAAGTGAAAATTGATTTTTCCACTTGTCAAGAAGCACATCATATGTAAGATGCAAGCAAATACAGCGTGATAATCGGATCGAAATTTGTTGTTTAAATAGGACATTATCATAATTGTGATTAATTTTGCAGAACACACATGGTTATTAAATATGTATAGTATGCATGAAATGTCTAGCATACCTGATGTTACATTGATTTCCTTATTTGAGGCAAATTGATGGCTATAAATTTCGGTTGTCAGAAAATTGAAAAGCTGTTCCTTGTTTGAGGACTCTCTCATAAAATCAGCCCAATTCCGCGGCAATTTTGTTTCCCTCTTAACTATAATTCGTTAACCGTGTCCTCTTTTCTCCCGGGTACACTCTTTCAGGCTGCCATTGATATATGTATCCCAAACTAAGTCTAAGCGCTTCGTGTTGTGCAATTGCTTTTCAACATAGGGAATAAAGATTTTGTTCGAACATTCTCCGAAACTTGTTACTGATGATGGAAGAGAATGAATTATTGCTGGCCCGTCGACGATTTTAGCATCAAACATCTCATCCGGTTCCACATTTTTGATGGGAAGGTATGTTAATATATTGCTTTTATTGCCACTTGATAAAGTGCCTGAACGAGAGAGGGATGGAGGATATGAATGACTTTCATGTGAGAAAAATTCTTTGATATCTCCAGAACGACTTTGAGTCGCAACATACATTTCGCCCAGTACCGATACATCATGTCTCGCTGACACCAATTTTTCTGAAGATTTATTATCACGCTTTCTTCGGACATTGAATAGTTCTACGGTGTTTCGCGGAATGCATTCATGAATGGACTTTCGATGCTCAAGCTCTGTTGAACTGTGCAGAACTGCAGATGCGAAATGTTCGTATCGTCTTTTGCCTTCATGGGTAAGAGTGAGGACACACCTAGCAGCAGCTGAGGTTGCACATCGATTGTTCAAACCAAAGAGATCGTCCTCTTGTCTCCGGAAAGGATTGCCCATCTTTGTAATGGTATGATGCAAGGAAATTACATTGTCGTGAAATGCTTTCTGCTGTGAAAAACCACTCTCATGATGCCAATCTGGATAGCTCTCAACAAATAAGTCGGAAGATTCTTCGAATTCATCGATGATTTGTGCTATTTCTGGTCCAGAAATCAGCCACCTCCTGTCAAGAAATGGATTCCTTATATCTACATTCATCATTGAAAACAATTAGACAAATTCATGTTCAGATAAGAGAAACACACACACAATTATTTGTGATTATTTATTATACATCTCCGTGTGTAAACATAAGTTTCATGCATGGCACCTAGATAGTGGATCCATTTCATCATTATCACAAGAGCAAAAATTGTAAATTTTAGTGGCTATGCGAAAAATAGTCAATGGTTTTGCAGTTAGTTGATTGAAATAGTTATGATCTGCTAACGAAAACTTTGAATATTAATAAATGAATATCTATGAAATTCCAAAAAAATAATTTATTTGCCTTTTCCCTCCAACTTCAATGGGTGCTAACTCTGGATCCAAAACTCTGAGATGCTTATTTAGATATACATGAATTTTGATTGATCATGACTGATACTTTGGATGAAACAAAAATGTACATTACTGTATAGTTCATGGTGCTTAGGGGTCGTGCACATATTACATGATACGCAAGGGGGAGGGGGGTCCAACCAATATATCACGCGGTATCACAGGGGGGAGGGGATACTCTGGCAATATCACGTGGAATTACATAACACCACTGAGTTTCTGGTCAAAAAATGTATACCTCATCATCATTGAGAAATTGCTATTTTTAACGAAGTCACATTTGACTTTGCTTGAGTGATATCATTCAAGAATCAAATGTTTATCTTCAGAAATCATAACTTTCACTGACACTCAGGTCTCGAAAATTTTGTATGATAGAACCCCCACTGCTATGATTCTCTTCTATCTGCTTGGCCCCGCACACGTGGCCGTTATCGGCTGTGGTTGTTGATATTATGTTTTCTTTATTACCTTCGCCTGTCAAGTAGCCGCTGCCTTCTTTTGATTTAATGATGATTAATTGACTTTTGTCTCTGACGTCCCTCCTGGCTGGCGAGTCCAATGTAATGCCTGCTCTGTAAAACTAAACACATCATCTAGAAATCTTCAGCGAAATAGGTTGTTTTCTCTCTCATCTCCATCACCACAATTTGCAACTTTTGGGTCCACTCACATCTAGACAAGCCGGGTACAATTCAATCTCTAACATTTCTGTGGTGTCCTCACTGACAATCTATTACTTCGCTATTATTCGTTATGTCTTCTCCCATTGGATGTCATGTGTGTTGCTATAGTGCGGGCTTGATCTAATACAATAGAACATTGCTTTAAGTGAAAAGTCTACACACACAACAAGAATCATCTAAATGACACATAGTATAAATCATGAATTAGTCGGGGGGGGGGGTAAACCAGAATATCACGTGATATGGGAGGGGGGTTCAACCGATATATCACGCCGTATCACAGGGGGGAGTGGGGGTCGAAAATTCGTAAATTTGGTATCACGTAATATGTGCACGACCCCTTACAGCATAATTTATTGATCTTTCTATGCAATTTGAAGCAAAACACACCAATCGTCGATACAGACAGTGAGTTAAGTTACAGATAGAAGCACGCTAAGCCAATCGGTAATATACTTCCAGCATGATATTCAGGTCCTGCCACAAGTGTAGGATGTCTAACCATGCAGAATTCCTCCAGAATTCCTTTTCTATACACTGATCAAAATGCGAAGAACTGCGACATTGCGATAAATATATACCTATACAAGAACATGTAGCAATAATGATATGTAAATAGCGTGATAAGTAAACTGCACACCAGTACTTGAATAGAAAAAAATTCAATAGGATGAAAATATCTACAATGGATTAATGCATTTTGATTATTTCGATTAATTCGGATTATTCATCACATGTCTATGCAACACACAAAATTTATTTTTAACATAACACATTTATTTTCCCATACCGGTATTTAGAAAGTAGCAATATATTTGTTGCTTTTTTAATCATAGTCATTTTTTCATGGAGCATTTGTCGACCACTTGGTATACCTCCTGCTACATCGACCGCTTCATCTATCTTTCATTTTCTATCTTTCAACAGACGAGGGAAGGGATGACAAATTCAAATAAACAAGGAAGTTAAGTCCACCACCGTAACTGGTCAACTGTTCGTCCAGCAGCACATAGGCCCCCTACACGTAGATGCCTGAATGCGTGCTTGCTGCTTACACTTACTTGCAACAATCCTGCGCAAGTTATTTGCTTTCCTTGACAATGGTTTCATCAACACAAATTTCATTTCTCTTTAAGAAAAAAGAAGGGGAGTGATTTTTTCCAACATCACCGAGTTAGAATAGTTCAAGCAACAGGCAAAAGTATATCATAGAAAGTAAAAATGTCAACACATGGATTTCTTTCAAATTGACAATTGATTGTGATAGATGACATAAACATGTGTAAACATGGTAATGCAGATACTGCACTATTACGTGTTCATTTGGTAAGTCAGGTTTCCAGTCTGTCGAGTATCCATGTCATATATTTTACGAGTAGTTGTACATATTTATTTCATACAGAATATTTCATCGCGTGAAAGACAGTCAGTTAAAGGAGAGAAGTAAACCGGTTTGCTTGTACTTACCAAAGAGTTCCTGGATTTTCAAGCAAACCAATAACCTCTCCAGCACTTTTGAGAATTTTGTTCTCTTGCTCATGTGCTTCGTCGATTGGCATTGAGGAGAAAGGACGTCTGCTCTTAGATACTGTCCATGTTGATGCTGAATCCTCTAAATTGCTTTCATTTATTAGTTCGAGCAACATTTTTCAAATCCCGCACGTAACAAGACAACCAACGGTCATAGTTTGGGATGATTCCGCGCAAAGACAATACGCAAATTAACCGATATCAAACAATATTAATATTTTTATCCCCTTGATTATTCATGTAATTAGAATCGCTTCATAAAAGTACAGAAGGAACACTTAACATATGTGATAGTACCGAAATGTCAAAACACACAGTGAATTTGTTATTTAATACCCATCTGGACCATCTATTTATTTACTCTTCGAACTGAGCACTACAGAAACCCCATGTTCATTGCATTCATTTGGAGAAGGTTTGACAGCCTAAGCGCCTATACGCGGACCAGGATGCGGGTGGTTGCTCGGCCGGACAAGATGAACAACCACAGCGGAACTTAATCGCGTACAATTCGGTAAAATCGCACCATTCCCATTTACTCCCCAGCGTGCATTGACAAATGCATGAAGACTAGCGAACCCTCTACGTCGTCTCCCACCCATGCAGTGAGAATGTTTATGTGGGCTTGTTGAACCATGGACCCATTCAAACGGAGTGGGTGCCAAAGCCAATACCCGTAAATTACACATGCCTGCAGACTATGAAATGTATTGTTTCACAGCCCCCCGCCCCGTCAGCAAAAACCGAACGTCCATAGGTCCTCCCCGGAATTGGGAACCCCAGGATTTACAATGCACAGTCTTGGAGTAATCCCGATGGAGCCGGTTCGGACGTAGATACATTATTTTGAATTCAACCCCCTTTAAGCGCATCCACTACATGGAATATGCACAAACGGTGACCCACATCGGCCGCTATCCGGAGAGTGACAAGCGAGGCCGCCGGAGGCGCACCTACGTATATAAAGATATTGATCAATGATTTTTGAGCCATTTTGTATATGTGAGCCTTACTTATGGAAACATAACCACCCCCACACGAGGTCCAACCCTCATTCAAGGGTCCTCTGCTGCTAATTTCCATCTCGAAAATATCTGAAGAGAGAGGATAAACACAACCTAACATTTCATTAGCTCCATCGATTTGCTCCTTTTTTCCTCGATGGGGAAATTAATATTAGCAGTATCAAAAAGAGGATAACACGATAGTGTGCGAAAAGGGTAAGGGAAGCACAAACATGTTAAAAATTGCCACTATCACCGGACCCAGACATAAGAAAGTTGACCCACGTCTTGCAGGACCACGCAAAAATCATATCAGACCTAATAACTTTCTTAGGATGGCAAGTAATCGGTCGTTCGAATTTTTAACAGTACTACCATTCAATCGATCGAATCAAGCTCAAAGGCGAATAGAAAGTTGCTTTCTGTTGAGGGAGTGTTTGTTTGCCTGTGTTCGTGGTGAAGCTGTTGTACTTCTCGGACTATTGCGCGTGGATTGCCATCGGAAACCCGAGTTCATCAGGGATCATAGTGGAACTGGCACAATTCACAGCGCGTCAATATCTCCATAGCTCTGAAGGTGTACCGAAATTCCTCCGGTAAATCTGAGTTGCGAATCAGGCGGTCCCTACCAGCACTGTTATACATTCTCCAAGGTCCAAACTGTCACCAGACGAGGAGTGGAAGCATAGTATTTTGTTGTTTGTGTTTATTTTTTCCGAACCTACACAAATCTATTTACTATGATCATGATTTCCAATGGTCACATCGGTATTTTTATCACAATCCCCCATTTTTTGTAGACAACGCACATGCCAAAATAAAATCTCCCCCAAAGGACAATTTTGCGCGACAAAAACTGACTCAAACATTGCCAGTGGACCAGAGACGGGATATACGCGTGTCGCCTGAAATTAAGTATCTGTACTACACGACCCAAAAATTTTATGAACAAGCTAGTTCCGTTTTTTTTGAGGAGATTACGTTCCCGTGGTCCAAAAAATTATTTGAGCACTTTTAAAAAGTCAAAACTTTGCCGCCCGGGTTGAAAAACCGAGATAATTTATCTAATATTAGATAAGCCCATGATGAAAATTAACCAAGTATTTGACCGTTTTTTGTGTAAAATCTATAAAATTTATCAAAATAATCAGATGTTTCTCATTTCTATCAAAATGTTGTCAAATACTTATGAAATTAATACTGGTGACTCTTGCCACAAAATATCCAGGATTACAGAACATTCGGAAGCTCTGACATCGGTCGTTATGAAAATTGAACGACTTACCTTTATAACCAAAATGACACGTGAGGTCGACTTGGTCAGCCATCTAATGTAGCTAGCTTGAGCAATTAAGCTTATTTCTTAATCAGGGGATGGGGGACAATCATGGGATTCATGCAGTCCCGTTAAGATAAAAGCAAGAATATCCCACCTAATAATTCGCTCAAACATC
>CAJQUW010006781.1:0-44401 GCA_907163375.1 Prostheceraeus crozeri | reverse complement strand
TAAACAGGGGGAAACTACTGCTACTGAAAATACGCTACGGAATACCAATTAATAATTCATGCATCGAGAAGTACAAAAAGAGAATTTAGCAAGCTTACTCAGCGAGTGAATTCTGTCCAACTGAGGTTGTCAGAATTGTCGCTTCAATTTATCCTAGTACTTAGCGGTATTAACTATCCTAACGCTCGTGCACCTGATTCTCCTTACCAATAGATAAAGGCGATCAGGTCTGTTATCCATCATACTCATACTGTATCAACATGTCAAAATCATTAGTGATGCCAGACGTAACCCATCAAATTAATCCCGAATGAAATGAAGTTGTGAAATGAAGACTTGATGAAAAGATAAGTGAGAAATTTAATCCTTAAGAGGACTGATCAAACGTTCCCTACAGGTGAATGGAATAGTGTCAAAATAACAGATTCTTATTCAGGAAATAAAAGCAAAGAACTATAATCAAGATTGGAACTTAAATATTAACCTTGAACTCCTGAGGTCATCAGCAGAGACTAGGGTAGGGCGATCGTGTTTCGGTCCCTCACCTCTGAACACTCAAACCCACCCTAGCGGGACCCTGCACAAAGGCAGCCTCAATCCACAGTTAATAATTTATAAAATGAAAGCTGCGACAATAAATATATATTAAAAAAATGCCATCAAATTAATCGTTATTAATCAGTTATTCAAATCAGAATAAACATTAAAATAAACGCCATTAGTTCACGCATAAGGACTCTTAATCCTGCTAGCAGAGGTACAGAGGCGGGGAACGAGACCACCTTCAACTCTATACGTACTATGGTAACAATTAAAACGTTATACGCTAACCAATAGGTCAAATACATAGGGTTAATTAGTTTAAACTCTATCAAGTACTCTACCCTCTAAGCAATTTATATTATTGTTTAAACAGGGGGAAACTACTGCTACTGAAAATACGCTACGGAATACCAATTAATAATTCATGCATCGAGAAGTACAAAAAGAGAATTTAGCAAGCTTACTCAGCGAGTGAATTCTGTCCAACTGAGGTTGTCAGAATTGTCGCTTCAATTTATCCTAGTACTTAGCGGTATTAACTATCCTAACGCTCGTGCACCTGATTCTCCTTACCAATAGATAAAGGCGATCAGGTCTGTTATCCATCATACTCATACTGTATCAACATGTCAAAATCATTAGTGATGCCAGACGTAACCCATCAAATTAATCCCGAATGAAATGAAGTTGTGAAATGAAGACTTGATGAAAAGATAAGTGAGAAATTTAATCCTTAAGAGGACTGATCAAACGTTCCCTACAGGTGAATGGAATAGTGTCAAAATAACAGATTCTTATTCAGGAAATAAAAGCAAAGAACTATAATCAAGATTGGAACTTAAATATTAACCTTGAACTCCTGAGGTCATCAGCAGAGACTAGGGTAGGGCGATCGTGTTTCGGTCCCTCACCTCTGAACACTCAAACCCACCCTAGCGGGACCCTGCACAAAGGCAGCCTCAATCCACAGTTAATAATTTATAAAATGAAAGCTGCGACAATAAATATATATTAAAAAATGCCATCAAATTAATCGTTATTAATCAGTTATTCAAATCAGAATAAACATTAAAATAAACGCCATTAGTTCACGCATAAGGACTCTTAATCCTGCTAGCAGAGGTACAGAGGCGGGGAACGAGACCACCTTCAACTCTATACGTACTATGGTAACAATTAAAACGTTATACGCTAACCAATAGGTCAAATACATAGGGTTAATTAGTTTAAACTCTATCAAGTACTCTACCCTCTAAGCAATTTATATTATTGTTTAAACAGGGGGAAACTACTGCTACTGAAAATACGCTACGGAATACCAATTAATAATTCATGCATCGAGAAGTACAAAAAGAGAATTTAGCAAGCTTACTCAGCGAGTGAATTCTGTCCAACTGAGGTTGTCAGAATTGTCGCTTCAATTTATCCTAGTACTTAGCGGTATTAACTATCCTAACGCTCGTGCACCTGATTCTCCTTACCAATAGATAAAGGCGATCAGGTCTGTTATCCATCATACTCATACTGTATCAACATGTCAAAATCATTAGTGATGCCAGACGTAACCCATCAAATTAATCCCGAATGAAATGAAGTTGTGAAATGAAGACTTGATGAAAAGATAAGTGAGAAATTTAATCCTTAAGAGGACTGATCAAACGTTCCCTACAGGTGAATGGAATAGTGTCAAAACAACAGATTCTTATTCAGGAAATAAAAGCAAAGAACTATAATCAAGATTGGAACTTAAATATTAACCTTGAACTCCTGAGGTCATCAGCAGAGACTAGGGTAGGGCGATCGTGTTTCGGTCCCTCACCTCTGAACACTCAAACCCACCCTAGCGGGACCCTGCACAAAGGCAGCCTCAATCCACAGTTAATAATTTATAAAATGAAAGCTGCGACAATAAATATATATTAAAAAAATGCCATCAAATTAATCGTTATTAATCAGTTATTCAAATCAGAATAAACATTAAAATAAACGCCATTAGTTCACGCATAAGGACTCTTAATCCTGCTAGCAGAGGTACAGAGGCGGGGAACGAGACCACCTTCAACTCTATACGTACTATGGTAACAATTAAAACGTTATACGCTAACCAATAGGTCAAATACATAGGGTTAATTAGTTTAAACTCTATCAAGTACTCTACCCTCTAAGCAAAAATAAGGCTGATAAAGGTGGTGCTATAGTAGTTCTTGATTATCAGTTCTACAGAATGAGGATGTTTGAAGAACATTTACACGATAATGATACATACACCTTCATAGCTCACTATAATGTCAACAGCACATTAAGCAAGATAAAAACACTAATAAGAGAAAATGACAATTCGTGTAAGTTTACGAAAACTGAAAAAGAATTTCTGACGCATTTCAATTGTCAAACTCCTTACATTTATGGTCTGCCTAAATTACACAAGCATGAGGATCATTTTTCCAATATCAATGTGGACAATTTCGGCTGTACAGATATCTCCCCTCCATCCGATCTCAAATTTCGTCCGATAGTGTCGTGCACTTTCTCTCCCACAAGTCATCTGAGTTCCTTTATTGATGATCTTCTCAAGCCGTTGGTTCCTTTGGTGCCGAGTTACTGCAGAGATACACTTCATTTTTTGGAAATTATGGCATCTTGTTGCACTGTGGATTTTGATATTGATGACATCTTGCTTGCCACATTTGATGTTGTATCACTATACACTAAAATACCTCTTTCTTTGGGTATAGAGGCTATCAGTTTCTGGATAAACGAAAAACGTTCTTATATCCCGGAAAGGTTCTCTAACGAGTTCATAATTTCAGCTGTTCGCTTTGTTTTAGAAAATAATTACTTTGCTTTCGAAGATTCTATCTACTTGCAGACATCAGGAACGGCCATGGGCACAAAAATGGCCCCTACATTTGCTATTCTTGTAATGGGTTTCTTAGAGGAAAAGCTTTATCACACTGTGAGAGAAATGTATAATAATGATATCTCTTCAAAAATTATAGCGAGGTGGACTCGCTACATTGATGATTGTTGGATTGTGTGGGATCGTAGCTTTGGCTGTATAGAAGAATTTTGTGCGATTTTGAATAACTTACATGATAACATAAAATTTACCATGGAATGCAGCGAAAGTCAGATGCATTTTTTAGACGTTCAAATTTACAAACACAACAATAAACAATACAATATAATAACATTTATAGAAAGGTCACCGACAGTCAAAGCTATGTCCCTTTTACCTCTGCTCATCCGAAGCATATCTTATTAAATATCCCTTTTGTGTTAGCGAGACGTATTTATACGATTGTTTCTAATAATGACAGGAAGGCAGTTCAATTAGCGACTCTAAAATCCAGTTTGCTAAAATTAAAGTATCCATCAGATCTTATTGATAGTGCATTTTCCCGTGCTTCTCGTTGTGATACCAGAATTGTAGAGAAGTTTGATAATAAAGCTATTCCTTACATTTGTACATTTAATAAAAATAACCCCAACGTTTTTGCAAATGTGATAAAACCTGTTTCCGACAGCTTGAAATTGATAACCCCTTTCCAGGATCGTAAAATCTTCAGATCATACCGTCAACCCCCATCTTTGCTCAGAATTTTAAATAAGAATTATCGCCCTACTATTACCGGCGTCTCTAGATGTGGGGACCCACGCTGTGGTTGTTGCGATTTTTTGATAACGGGCACATCTATCAACTTAAAGTGTGGCAATTATACCAGGACTTTTTCTATCAAGAGGAACTTAAATTGTTTGTCCAAAAATGTCATTTATATTTTGAGATGTAGATCTTGCAATGAGTTTTATGTGGGGCAGACTGGCGATTTATTTAGAAACAGACTGACTGTCCATAGACAACATATTTTTCATGCTAACTACAGAATTTTAGAGGTTAGCAGGCATATAGCTGTTTGTGCGAACGGCATGAATCCCATGTTTGAGGCTGCTCCCATCTACCAATTACATCCAGGCGCCACTCGAATAGAGCGCGAACTAAAAGAAAAAGCTATGATCAAGCTCCTTCATCCCACATTGAATGAACGATCACCTTAAGTTTATTTCTATGTATTACTTTATATTATGTGCTATTGATTTCAAATACATTCATTTTCCATGAATAGCCTGCATCAACAGGTGAAACCGGTTGGAAATTTAGTTAATGACTTTTTCCTGAGTTTTCTACTATTTATATATATATATATATCTGTCTAGTCATTGTATCCTACTATTTTTTATATGATCCTGGAATTCTAACTGATGAGGTTTTACTTGATATTGGAATCCTAGTAAAATGACACGCTTTAGCAATCCAATGATATGAAAAAAATGATGCTTTGTCACTGACTTGACCACTTAGACCTCCCTGGACCGGTTCTTTTAGTCATGCACCGACGGCTGAGTTTCAGAATATTCAAAACTAAATTAATTCCAATAAACATCTCCAGACAAAATGGAGAGAAATGCTAGATGCTGAACTGGAGATGTCTTCTACTAGCCATCTGTCTATGGGACTATGGAGACAAAGCCATCCATTTCATTGATCTCAAATCACAGTGGTGCAAAACAATGTGATTGCAAGAGAAGTAGGCTGGACACACAGCACAATCTCGTCTTGCAATAGTTTTAATGTAGGCCAATGTGCGAACTCTCCTGCCCAGATTGACCTAATTTGCATTGTTTTCTTAGGGTCAATTCATAATTGTGCTGCCAAATTATGAAAATGATGCTTCATTCGATTATTGCCGGGCACTGACCATACTTTGGTTTTGAAAATTTCTCAAAAATTGTTAACGGTTGTCTTTTTTGTCTTCGTATACTTTCTCTCATGTTATGATGTGCTTATGTGTCTCATGTGCTTATGACAGATAGCAGAATATTTTCAATTGCATTTGTGTTTAATGCTATGCCATTTTTATTCTATAGATGATACTTGTCGTTGATAAACTTCTCTTCTATAAACTTCAGTCGGGGCGGCCGTTGCGAAAATCTCAGTCGGCTTCCACCTTTTATACTGATGCAATGATCAATTTAATTGTGCAAATGAATAAATGTTTTGAAGCAGTCTTAAACATCTTTATGCAATTATCTGTCATCTTGTGACCATGAAAGTTATAGTTGCTGCTTTATAAAATTTGCATCATAACAAATATAAATAGCCAATTTTGCAGGCTGAACGAGAACAAGAGAACACTCAATTAAAGGTAACATGCATCAGACTAAGTACTTATGATCTCGCTCTGACCAACAGTAGTTTAGGTCCGTATCAGTATTCTTAAATTACGCTTTATTAAACAAGATAAAACCTTCTACAAATGGAAGCAATCGTATTATCTCATCCCGGCATGTGTTGCTAGCCTTGTTCCCAATAGTTAAGATAGGATTAGAAACGTACACTGTATATTTCAATAATTGAAAATCGAGATGATACGCAGTTAAAAGTTACATCGATAAGTCAATCGATAACCTACGTCGCATCGCTCCGGCCCCTGCCGAGATGGGCCTCATCATCAACTCGACGAAGTCCGAAATTATAAATGTCGATTGTAACACATCTGACTTTTCTAATGCTATTTCTTCCATCAATCAGATTTTAGACGGAGTTCATGTCACAAGCCGGGATAACCTTTCTATCCTCGGTTCACCAATCCTCCAACCTGCGATTGTAAGTGACCTCACAAGGAAGCGCATCACTCTGGAGCTGTTGAATGAGCGACTCAAACAACTAGACGCCCATCCGGCCCTATTTCTCCTACGTAACTGTTTTGCTCTCCCGAAGCTTCTGTTCTCTCTCCGAAGTTCTCCCTGTTTCACTGCCGTTAGCTGTCTTCAAGATCTCGACGAGGTAATCCGTCGATCTGCAACCGATATTTGCAACATCCGATTCGATGACATCGGGTGGCGTCAGGCGACTCTCCCAATAAGCCTAGGTGGTCTCGGGCTTCGGTCGCCGTTGGACGTTGCTGGTCCTGCATTCTACGCGTCGGTACACACGTGTCTGATCCTCGTCGGGAGTATCCTACACCGTACCAATGGATCCCCTCTCGATTCTGTGGTTGCCGTCATCGACGATAGGTGGTCTGCCGCTGGTCTGCAACGCCCTTCAGATCCTCGTAAACAACGGCAGTGGGACCGTATCTCCGCCGAGAAAGCTGCTTTGACCCTCAAGCAGTCCATGAACCAACACCGCCTTGGATGTCTGCAGGCTGCATCCCAACCTCACAGTGGCGCCTGGCTGTCCGCTCTTCCCTCAAGCGCCATGGGCCCATGGGCAACCTCTTGGTCGACGACTGTCTTCGATACGCCATCGCCACTTCAGATCGTGGTGACGGCAAGCGGCCGGATGGTATGACAGTTTTCCCGTTCGCCGAGGGCAAGTCGCTTGTGTGGGATGCGACCTGCTCGGACACCTTTTCCTCGTCCGTCGCCAACGATTCAGTGGTTGATCCTGGATGCGCGGCGAAAGCAGCTGAAGCCAGGAAAACGTCAAAATACTCAGCTCTCCAACCCCGGTACATTTTTACACCGGTCGCCGTTGAAACGACTGGGGTCTTCGGCCCTGCGACCCTTAACTTTCTTAAGGACTTGGGTCGTCGCATGTCACGGCGAACGGGGGACGCTAGAGAGTAGACTTGGCTGTTCCAGCGCTTGTCGTTAGCTATTCTGAGGGGCAACTACCTCAGTCTGACTTCTTCTTCCCGTCGAACCCTTCTGTAATTACTGTTAATTATGCTCATTTTGTATTTTGTATTTGTTTTACCTAAATAAAAGACGATGTTATGTTTGTAAATGAGCAAGTAATGAAGCTACATATTAATCAATACTGGCGATTCGATAAACTGATCATGTAAGGAATGAAGGAGTCATGCCGGTGCTTAGTGCTAACTGGAGGCATGATGAGTTTCGTTGAATGTCAATGCGTAGGTGGATATAGACTATGAAGAATATCTGAAGGGTCCTTCATTTTATAAAATGCATTGAGACTTTGATTGAATCGCCTTATCCAAGACGGTGTTAACTCACTACATTGGCAATCGGGCCCGCAAACTATTCGGTGGCACCTCCTTCGTATCTTTTCTAGCTTTTCCGTGTTCGACTGGCTGATTCCCACAAATAATGGTGCACCGTACTCGATCATACTGAGTATGACGGTATCATACATGGCAATCAGCTGCTTCTTAATGATGTGGCTTCGCAACTTCTAAAGTATGAAAAATTCGTTGGCATGCCATCCGACTGATGTAATCCACATGCGAGTGCCAGAGAACTGTAGAGAAATGTGAGTGCACTGTAGATCACACCTAAAATTTTAAATTGGTTACAAAATCAATATTTGAGGGCACAGCGAGCGTCACTTTTTTGAAGAATAGGAATTTTGTTTTCGATTCATTTATGGAGAACCATTTGATTGAGTTCATTCGAACACATGTAGTATTTCCGATAAGATGAGATATTCAGAGTCCTCAGCTTCTCCTATGGCTATTATGCAGACGATGTCATCAGCATATTTCGTCATTTGGGTGTTTCTTAAGGAAGGATGTAAAGATAACAGGTGAATAGAGAACATGTAGGATGATATCACAGAGCCTTGGAGGTGCTCCGGAAGTCACTTCTTTGGAGGAGGACAATATATCTTTGTTTAGTCTCACACGTTGAGTTCTGTTGTGTAGGTAATTCGCACACCATTCCACGAAAGACGATGGCAAATTGTGCCACTCATCACATGACTTCGACACCGATGGCTCCATATGCCAAGTGAGTTATCAGTTATAAAATGTCGGATTGCTCATATTCTGGCATTATTAAAATATCAAAAAGTTGAAATGCAATAAAATTTTCTTTTTATGTCAAATAAGTGCTACAATCTCTCATGAATTTTGAAAACATGCACCCTCATTTTCGAAAACAATAATGTATTTTCAAATTTTGATACTTACGAATGTCTGGAAAGTATGTTCCCCTTTCAATTTTGACATTTTAGAACATCCGAAAATGCTGCTTCAAAACTGAGAAATCATCTGCTCACATACATTCCACATTCATCTCAAGTAAGTCAAGTAATTTGGTTTGGAAGTAACAGTCGTGAAAGCTAAAGTGCGCAAGATAATCTTATATTCGGAACATAATACAGAATGTCTGACTTTATCTTTTTTTGTACAATATGCATCATAATGTGTGAATTCTAAATAGTCGCAGTGTTAAATAGCTTATCTTTCCAATTACATTGGTCAGTGAAAATTTCTTTCTTACGATTAAAAATTTGAACATTGCTGCAGATAAAGTCCCTCCCAAAAGTAGTCTATCATTGATTCCATATCATCTAAAACAAATGCCATGTTGAAAGCTGATAGAAGTCGGAGAATATCGAAACAACCAGAAAGGCAGAGGAAATAACATCATATGCTGATCTCATCCGAGCTCTGCAAAAGAGACGTATCTGTTATTATCATCACTTAAATTAACGAAGATCCTTGTCACCAAAAATATTCGATTCGATTTGGGAACTCATGAACCGAACAAAATTATTTCAAGAAAATTGAAATTCGGTTCTGAATATTGATGCTCATGACAGGTTTAAGAAAAATGACAATGTTGTCAACTGAGTTTTAGCTTTACCGAGTTAACTGAGTACCGAGCTTAACCGAGTTTTAAATTCCATGATAAAAAAACTAAGTTACGTAACTGAGTTTATTTCTCATAAAACTCGATATACTGGGTTTTACTGGAACCGAGTTTTGTGAAAATCTAACTGGGTTTTAGAAACTCGGTTAACTCGGTTAGCGATTCAGCGCTGCATCGTAAAAGTCCTGCATCCTAAATGAAAGGGAATCTTGGAAATCCCAGATCATGGCAAACACGATAAAACTTACTTCTAAACTTCTTTCTCGTTCCCAGGCTTAACAAGCTTCGTTTTTGAAATATACCTATTTGAGTTTTCCATCATGATAGCGTCTCCTGAAGGCATCCTGATTACGCATCAGAGTAGTAAGAAAACGGCGAACACCAGATAGCGCAAGATGGCCGCCATCGCTGAGTCCCCCCCCCTCTGGTCCGCCAGTGTCGTGATGTGCCGTCGAGGTTCTGCTGCCGTCCCCCCCCCTCTGGTCCGCCAGTGTGTGAGTCTCGGGTGTCTGTGTCCGACCGCCTGGTGGACTTGGGCGACCGTCTAGGTTGACGTGGGCGACCGTCTAGGTTGTCTTGGTTAAACTGTGGTATGTTTTGGTGTGTAGTGTCGAAACGCGGCCTCGGATGTGAAAACGGAGGTCAGATTCGGATTCAGCGTGAAATTCTGCATCTGTATGGTGAATTTGAAAGCAATCGGAGATAAAAATTTTCCGCTGACGTCCCCCCCCGTCCTTTGATCTAACTTTGGTTCTAGTGGACGGATTTTGTTCGTTCGACTTGCATTGGAAAGAGGATGAAACACTGCTCGACCGCATTTTTCGTTGCGAGTCAATCGGAGCAGCCGTTCAAAAGTTAGAGCGGTTACAAGATTTTAGGTCGGAGCTCACCTGAAAAAATCCTAAGTGTCAGAGTGACTTTGTATGGGAAAAATTAAAAATTTTCCAAAGTGTGGAATTTCGACCTGGGACCTTTACCAAAGTTTGTTTCATCAAATTTCGCTGACTCCCCCCCCCCTTTGATCTAACTTTGGTTCTAGTGGACGGATTTTGTTCGTTCGACTTGCATTGGAAAGAGGATGAAACACTGCTCGACCGCATTTTTCGTTGCGAGTCAATCGGAGCAGCCGTTCAAAAGTTAGAGCGGTTACAAGATTTTAGGTCGGAGCTCACCTGAAAAAATCCTAAGTGTCAGAGTGACTTTGTATGGGAAAAATTAAAAATTTTCCAAAGTGTGGAATTTCGACCTGGGACCTTTACCAAAGTCTGTTTCATCAAATTTCGCTGACTCCCCCCCCCTTTGATCTAACTTTGGTTCTAGTGGACGGATTTTGTTCGTTCGACTTGCATTGGAAAGAGGATGAAACACTGCTCGACCGCATTTTTCGTTGCGAGTCAATCGGAGCAGCCGTTCAAAAGTTAGAGCGGTTACAAGATTTTAGGTCGGAGCTCACCTGAAAAAATCCTAAGTGTCAGAGTGACTTTGTATGGGAAAAATTAAAAATTTTCCAAAGTGTGGAATTTCGACCTGGGACCTTTACCAAAGTTTGTTTCATCAAACTTTGAAATTTCACTGACGTCCCCCCCCCTCTGGACAGCTTGCTTCGATTTTGGCTTCCAGTGGACGGATTTTGTCGTGCGATAGCTCGTTTGAAAGCTAAGAGTGAGACAAATTCAGTGAAACAATCGGCTTGTTCCTATCTGCCTTCGTTTAGATGTGAGACGCCATTTACGATTTTGCGACATTGGCGAAAAACGACGGAGTTAGATTTCGAATCAGCTTGATGTTATTGTCCAATGAGGATCATCATCCAATGAGAATCAAGCATTTCTTTATAAATAGCGAGCCTTCCACAGTGAGAATCATTCCATCGTTGAATCACACGAGTGACGAACGCACATTTTCTCTCTCTCTAGTTCCCTGTTCTATTATCCAACTAAAATGGTAAGTCGCTACTTCCCTCCCTCTCCTCCCTTGAACGTAAACTTAATACAATCTTTTTTCATTTTCAGGCATCTACTCCATCTGCTGCACTAGTAGGACAAAATGGCGGTCAAACGTTACAAGGTTCGCTACGGTCAGATCATCTACAACTGAGGCCAGTGGAAGAAACATCCAAGGTACATAATCCTACACCGCTACAGCGTAAATTTAAACAAGTCTTGCGTTATGATGATCATAGCGTAGTACTCCAAACGGGAATGCTCCCTTCCACGGATGTCAAGATAATGCACAATCAGTATGGGGACTACATACTGATCCCCGTGAGTCCGTACATTCGCCGCCAACTTGATATTATTGAGGAGTACGTGACATTAAATATGGACATTCCTACTCCTCTTGCTCAAGAGTGGAAAGCGAGAGATGACAAGGATACTCCCTATAGAAAGATTTGGGATGGTAATCAAATTTGCCTACCGGTATCACATTGGTGTACTTACTATAAGAAGGAGGGAGATCATTCAACAATCATCACATGCGACGAGCTCGGAGAAGGTACTTGGGATATCCTTTTCAAAGTGAATGGACTATATTATGGTCAGCACAAAGATAATAAAATAGCCTCTCTCTCCATGCATATGGAATCCATCCTATATATTCCAAAAGCAGCCAGCGTAGATGACATAATTGATCAAATCCTCAACAGCAGTGGTACGAAGCGCAAGTCGGAGAAGAATGCTACATCAAAACGCAAATCAAAGAAGGAGAATTACTAGTCCTTTCCTAACTCTACCCTATGACAATTCGCTTATGTGCTTTGAGTGTCGTAGACGTGGTCTTATTAGATACATTTTACTTCTTCGTTGCCATCATATCATTTGTGTATTTTGTCGTGAAAAGCATCGATGTAATTCTTCATTTTGTAATATGTTATAGAACGCTTCCTTAGATGTGTAAATTTCCGTTTTAGGCTTCTATCATCATTTTTATGGATTGTGAGGGTGAACCTGTACAGGAGCTCAGTGCTATTGCTATGAACAATTGGACATATCAGATTGTCAGTGTCTATCATCAACATGCCAACTGCGATCCCAATGTTGATCAATGGGCGAGAAAACACATTCATGGACTTAATCTGAAATATTTGCAAGACTATGGCTTTTCTTGTGAGAGTGCTCTTCTTATTGACTTTAAACGATGGTTAGCTGCTTTCAATGTTATACGCATCTTTTGTAATAATCCTGGTAAGGAGAGGAAAGTATTTCCCAATCTAATCATTGATGATATTTTGCTCCCGCCTTGGGATAGTAGAGTGAATCAACATTATCATGAAGTCACGAAACGTTTTAAGGATTTGTGTGTTCCTATTTTGTCTGTTCGTTGTAGTAGCTACGTTCATAACCAATGCTTCTTTCCTCCTTACCTCAACACTGCCAAAGTCCTGTATGGTTATCATTGCTCGCTGTATGATAGTTATCAGCTGTATCTATTTTATCTCTTTCAAACCATTGATTTATAATGCATGCTTGTTACCGTTATTCAATAAATGTTACTATGAGAAGAGTTGTTGTTTTCATGCAATGGATGGGTTAGATAAAGGGCGATCATGTCTTTCTCAAACGACTGCGGAACATTACGTTTTCATAGGCAAAGTTTAAAAGGAGCTGTTCAAGATTATGTGATAAATTTTCATAAAGATGAGACTGACATCGAAGCAGTGCTCGATGATGCTAGCACTCTATTTCTAGAGTTAATGAATACATTCTCTGATAGCATTGTCATGGCGCGATTAGTTGCGAAAATTAAGTTTAGTCATTTTGGAAAGGAAGAGGTGGAAACTCGCTCTTTCCATTTTACTTCTTATTCAATGGAAGTGGTAGATCACCCCGAAGAATTTTTTAAAAGACATATGATAAAAATTGCTGAACGTCTTAACGCATTTAACCATCATGGTAGCAGTCTAGTGATTGAAGCGATTTCAGATATTCACATTCAACTTTCCATAAACAAAAATTAAAAATGCAGTGGTACTTGATTGTAGCACAACTGGTTTTCGAGCTATGTCTGCTCACTCTCGAAGTATATTCCTTCTGTACATGCGTCTATTATTTAGAAAAGGCTAGCAAATTCATATCTTCAAAAAGACTTGCTATAGACATCAGTAACGGTGAAACTATGTGTTGCGATGAATGTAAACGAAAGGATGGAAATGAAAAGCGCATCTTCAAGAGATGTAAGCATGCTTTTTGTCAACGCTGTTTCATACGTAATTGCATTCAACTTTGCCAATGTAACCACTGTGATATTGCTCATTTCGAGTGTCACTTATGCCGCAATAGTTAGTACCTATGCAAATGTGGTAAAGATAGGTTTTAGCAAAGACTAACACGGAAAATGGCGAAACGTAAAATGACGAAACGTAAAAGTCAAAAGTTTTCTTCAGCCATTCAAGCTCTCCGACGAATGAAAGCAAATCAGCGATACAATGCTATACGACATGCTAACGATAAATTCATTTGTGAAATTATTTCTCATGTGAGAAAGTTGAGGACGAAGAAATTAGCACCAAAACAACGAAAGTTACTTAAGCGATATGCTACAAAATTGCGTTTCATCTCCAATCCTAAAGTCGCCCTTCAAAGAAAGAGGAAAACTCTAACACAAAAGGGCGGTTTCCTTTCAGCAATACTTCCAATGATAGCTCCTGCCGTGGGCAACCTATTGGGAAATATCTTTGGCTCTAAGCGTTAATTATGCAAATGTTGAGTTTCAAAGTAATAAAATGGATTTCAGACTTCAATGCGATAAAGTTCTGACTGTATCAGGTCCATCTCATGCAGGTAAAACTGTTTTCACGCTGAATTTATTGGATAAAAGAAGGGAGTTGTTTAGGGAACCTATCAATCGAGTGATTTGGTGTTATGGTATTTATCAACCGTCGCTGTTTCAGGAATTGCAAAGTCGCAACTTTATTCGACATGAAGGAATTATTGCAGTGGATAAACTTCAGTCTAATGATGTTGTTGTATTGGATGATTTATTAAAAGAAAGTAAGAATTCAAAAGATGTTACAGATATGTTCACTCGCGCAGCACATCATAAAAGGTGCTTTATCATCTATATCACACAAAATTTGTTTCCTGATGGAAAAGAAGCTCGTACACGAAACCTGAATACACACTATTATGCTATTTTCAAGAATCCGCGAGATAAAAGTCAATTTGAAATTTTAGCGCGACAAGTTGCACCCAGAGGATCAAAAGCCTTAATTGAAATTTTTCAAGCAGCTACTGAAAAACCATACGGTTACTTATTCATTGACTTTACGCAAGAGTGTCCGGAAGAATTTAGATTTCGAAGTGATATTTTGAAAACTCCCATGATTATCTACAAACTATGAGTTCTTATTCTCGCATGATTGTTATTCCTCAGGATGAATATGTACAATTGACTGCCATGCAGCAAGTAAAGCAACCTCTTGCAAATCAAATGTATAGGAAAGAAATAGATTATCAGCAAAATGTTCACATCAAAGATCCACATCGTGCTGTATTATTACAATCGGAAACTGTTGAGCAATTGAAAAACTTGAAGAATAAGATGCGTGACTCTGTATCGACTGCTACACCTTTAGCATCTCGCGCACATGCCATATCTCTTTTCAACAGTATTGAACCCCATCTCAATGTAAATGATAGAGGAGAAATCATTACAGATGAAAATAAAGTGATTGATGCTTCACGTTATGAAGACTTGATTCAGTATGCGACACGTAGAAAGCGCCGTCAGGGCTATGTTCCACCTGGTTGGTCATACTTTCTTAAACTATTGAAAAAGCATAATGTGCCAAAATTTGCTTTAAATAATGAGACATTGAAAGAACTTGATTCAACAGTGGCTACTACTCCAATGCTTCAGGTGATGAAAATGCCAACAAATTGGTTTAAGACGTCACCTGCTACATCCCCTCCCACACTCACTAAGCAAACAAGAGGAAGAACTCGACGTAGATCTACATCGCCACTAACACTGGTAAAAGGAAAACGTAAAACAGCTCCTCCTAGGAAATACATGTTCTCAGACTATTAATATGAAGCAGATGTGTTGCTTGCCATGTAATGAGCCGCCAGAGGTGAATGTCGTTGTCACTTGCACTTGCTGCGCCAGCTCTCATAATGAAACCCCTAAGCAATGTGAACACGATCGCAAAACCGCTAAAGCTAAATGCTGCAGTTGTTGTAAATGTAGAAAGGCAAGAAAGAAAAAAGATGAGAAGGAGGAAAAAGAGTCAGCCGTCATCGACTGAACGTTTGAAGTCAATCTATTATGATGTAAAACATCCGGCAGGATTTGCATCTATCAAGAAATTATCAAAAGCGAGTGGTCTTCCACAATCACAAGTGAAACGATGGTTAAAGGGTCAGGCTACCTATACACTCCACAAACAAGCGAAAAAGAAGTACCGCACCCGCCATTATATTGTTCATGACATCGATGAACAGTGGCAAGCAGATTTGTGCGATGTTGCCTCCATTTCAAAACATAACTCGGGTAATAATTTTATTTTAACCGTCATTGATATTTTCTCGCGTTATGCGTGGGCTCAACCTTTAAAAACTAAAGAAGGGAAAGGAGTAGCAAAAGCATTCCAAACAATTTTTCGAGAAGGTCGCATTCCAAAAAGAATTCAGAGTGATCAAGGAAAAGAGTTTGAAAATCAGCATGTGACAAGATTATTTGAGAGGCATGACATTGAGTTGTTTAGTGTAAAGAGCGCTTATAAAGCTGCACTCGTTGAACGTTTTAATCGCACATTAAAAAATCGCTTGTGGCGACATTTTACTGCCAACTTGACACAAAATTGGACAAAGGTTCTACAAGATACACTCCATGCCTACAATCACTCTATCCATCGTTCTATTGGACTCAGACCAGTAGATGTAAATGCTGACAATGTAGATAAAGTGCGCGAATCATTCCAACGTAAACGCACTCATGTGAAAAGTGATGTGAAAATTGGCGATAAAGTTCGTATCTCAAAAGTGAAAAGTGTTTTTGCTAAAGGGTACCTTCCGAATTGGACAGAGGAGGTATTTACAGTATCAAGGATTAATCAAAAAGACTCTCCGACCACCTACAAGTTGAAAGATTACGATAATGAAGAAATTGAGGGTAGCTTTTACCGCGATGAGATTGAGGTAGTCACTGAAAGTGAAACATATTTGGTAGAGAAAATCATTCGATGTAAAAAACGGCAAGGTGAAGAATGGTGTCTTGTTAAATGGACTGGTTATCCTTCAAGTATGAACTCTTGGATGCGTCGTGCCGACATCTTTCATCTAAGTGATCGACAGTGATTCATGCAAAGTTGTAACTAACAATGTTTAGGGTTTGAGCTATGAATCCAACTGCCTCATTTTATTCACGACCCTCCTATGTAAGTGGCGGAGGACAAATTTACATCGGTGCTCGCCGCCAACGTGGAGGTAGCATACTTGGTGCACTGAAATCTGTTGTAGCACCTCTCATATCCAATGTCGGTAGATCTTTAAAACGAAATGTTTTAAGTAATGCCGTTGGCTTTGCTGGTGATGTTGCTAGTGATCTTTCCAGAGGTAGAAGTTTTAAGAGCAGTTTGTTGAATCGTGGGAAGGAACGCGGTTTAAAAACATTGAAGCAGACCATTGCTGGTGTTACTCAAGGAAAGAAATCACCTAAACGAATGAATAAAGGAAGGAGGAAACATCGCGGAGCTGGTAAGGTGCGATCTTCAGTCAAAAGGCATTCACGCAAACGTCGCAGAGGCTCTAATCATTCATCAGGCGCTAAACGACGACGCTGCTATAACTTCTAATCATGGAGTGTAAAACTTCCGGTTTTTGTTTGTTCGATCAACAAGCCATACAGACAGATATTCTTAGTTCAAGTATTGTAGATTATCATCCTCGAACAGCTGAGAATGCTGGCCCCATTGAATTTGTTATTCCTGGTGGTAGTGATGACTACATAGATTTGAGTTATGCGATGCTTGATTTGAGGTTTAGAATTCAGCAAGCAGATGGAACTGCTATTGACGATGCACATAAAGTTGGACTGAACAATTTACCATTGACTACATTACTTCGTGATGTTTCTCTAACGATTGGAGAGCAGCAAGTGGAAGGTGGTCAAAGCGATTATCCCTATAAATCATATTTCAATCATGTATCACAGTTTCATCCAGCAGCACAAAAAAGTCATATGGAAGCCATGGGATGGTACAGAGATGAAGCAGGAAAATTTGATGTTGAAACAAACAGTGGCTTTGTAAAGCGATCTGCTATGATTAAAGATAGTAGAGTATGTCAGCTATATGGTCCGCTGAATTTAGACTTCTTTAGACAGTCAAAGTTTTTACTGTGTAATACCAGCATGCGACTCAAGCTGACATTGAATAAGCCTGAATTTGCGCTGAATGCATTTGCTAAAGTTGACAATTTTAGAATTCATGTGGAAGATATTGCACTTTACATTCGTCGAGTAGTACCGAATCCAAGTGTCATTAGAGGGCATGCTGAAGGCCTTAACCGCCAAAATGCCATTTACCCCATTCAGCATACAAAGCTTCTCACCTTTACAATTCCGAAAGATCAAAAGAGTTTCATGAAAGATGGCCTCTTTCCATCGGAAGCACCGAAGCTCCTCATGGTGGCAATGGTTGAAAATGATGCATTTAATGGTAATATAAAGAAGAATCCTTTCAATTTTAAACACAATCAGTTAAGTGAAATTGCTTTACGTGTAAATGGTGTGAGTCATCCTGGTCCACCCTACAAACCAGATTTTGCTTCAGATCAATTTATGCGCAGTTATGTTGATTTTATGGATGTTTTTGGCTTTTACAATACGGATGACACCAACGGACTGACTATGAAAGAGTTTAAGAGTGGATATACTATTTATGCATTTGATTTGACTGCTGACAGCGATATTAGTGCACCCTATCGTCAAGCGAACGTGCCTCATAATATTCGTTTGGATTTAACGTTCAAAAGAACACTACCTGAGACGATCAATGTATTAATTTATGCAGTCTTCGATTCAAATATTGAAATTACAAAGTATCGTGACGTGATTCTTCAGTATAATCGTTAATGAGTTGGTTGACTGCTGACGATATTAAGACTAAAGTGCAGCGTAATGCAGACGAAGCGACGTTGAAAGCTTTCGATAATGTCTATTCACTCGATACCTTACCACCTGCAGTAAATCACTATCCCATCTTTATTGTGCTAAACACTCATTCACAGAATTTAGGCGGTGAGCATTGGAAAGCGATCTTTATTGGAGAAGACCGACGTGGTGAACTATTTGACTCTCTTGCTCAACCTCCAAATATACCAACACAGCAGTGGTTGAGAAAACATACGCGTCAATATCAGCGAAATGAACGCATACTACAACATCCACTTTCATCAACGTGTGGTGCTTTTGTACTGTACTTCATCTTAAGACGTTTACATGTATCTCGATTTGTATCTGTTATTCAAAACTTTTCATGTAATCCATCCTCTAATGAAAAAATGATTTGTAAGTTCTATCATGATTTGAAATAAAAACATCATGTTGGAAAAATTGTTTTTTATTTTACAATCCGCTGGGTACGTACATACTCAATGAGATAGTCTAGGATCATATTTGCTTGTACATGAGATTTTAGTCCAGTAATGATCACTTTACTATTATGAAAGATTGCCACATGCACAGGTAACCAACAACTAATGAGAGCTGCAGGAAAAAGTTCGGGTTCATAACACAAACTGTAACTGCTGGTACGAATCTTCAAAAATGATAGACTGTCACTCAATTGAGTAGAGATCACCATATTGTCCACAGTCAGATTCGACATCACACACCTCTCCCTCTTCCATATCCGACGTAGTAGTCTTTGTAGCTCTAAGCGCATTGACTGCGCCGATGAATGAGAAAGGGCGCCGAGAATCTGTACAGTCCCATTTGGGAAGAGTTGAAGATTCCGTGAATTGTTCATCTTCACCACTAACATTTGAGGACGACCCGGGTAATACTTGCTGTTTGGAAGCTGTTGGTGTAATGTTGTGAGATCGATTTTGGTGTAGAGTCTGAAGCGACGGAGAATGTTGACGATGGTGTAGCGATGGCGCTTCATGATGAAAGAATGAGTAAATTGAGCGATGTACCTTCCTTTTATACTTTTCCCAACTACCTTGATGAAATGTGAAGTTAGTATGAAGTTGGGAATGATAGAGTTGAATTCGCCGATTGTTGACGCGCAACCAGATGCGATTTCCAATACGTGAATGTCTTTTCATATAGAAGTATTTTAAATCCTTCATGATATGATGTAGAGATTGAAAATGGCGATAAGATAAAGCAAACTCTCTTCTCACATTTCCAGTTGAATCTTTGAAATAGACGTTTCGATCATGATCCGTTTCAATACGTTGTAGGGAATCTAATTTCCAACTCATGGTGCGTGATAGTCATGTCTGATTAAGATTTGCATAGTAGGGCGATGAACTCACGACGAATAAATGTCATGATGGAGCGATGTATGTATCTTCTATACTTCTCCCAATTGTATTTGCGAAATGAGAAACAGTTTGCGGAATGAGAATGGTAGATTTGAATTTCATTTCTGTAATGTTGAAGCCAAACTTGATCACCCAGGGAGATGAATCTTAATGTTTCAAAATATTCCAAATCCCTCATGATATCATTGAGGTTGACAAATTGTCGCCATGTTAATGTAATTCCTCTTGATGTATGACCATGAGAATTTTTGAAATGTACGTTTCCATCACGATCAACTCTGATATATTGTAGAGAGTCCAAAATCCAAGTCTTCATGATGTTATGCAAAGTTGCAGATTAGCAATATAAAAATGTCGTTTTATCATATTTTGCTTAGCAATGCGGCTACAAAGAGATTTACTAGTAATCGAGCCGCAGTCTTTTCTACTCCCATTGATCATGCACAACAGCTAAATGGGAATTGGGAAGTGGGTGTCACTCAACTTGTTTATAGCAACTGTGTCTATACTTTTGATCATGAGGTGATGACTATTAATATGAGACGTACAGCTGCTTACCAATGTGAAAAGGGCTGCCGAGTATACATTCCACAGTGGTCAAAGAAAGATCTCTTATCATGTAAAAAGTTTATATATGATTTCTTGAATAAAGCGTGTAAACATATTGCCCAATTTACTCCACACAATGATGATTATACTTATATACATCATGTAGTTGAGAAAGATTGGATTGTTGGTTTAAGTCCAAGTTTAAGAAATGATTTAGGTTACCTCGCTAGCGCCTTGACAAGCTATGATAATTTTAACGTTAATTACCACATAAGTGCTCATAAACAGTTAATATATCGAGAGGAAGCTTATTATGTAGATCTTATTCCAAAAAATGAGAAGACGTTGGTGAAGAAGATTGTGATTAAGCCAAGAAAGACAAACATGACTCCTGAAACATTATTGAAGAAATTTAATTATCTCCTTCGAGTTGATGGTAAACAAGTGGCAACATTGACTTATATTAAATCATCTAATCATATTGCAATAAGTAAATTAAATGATGATGATCTAGTATTAATTTGTTCAAAAGATTTTCATCAGTTCTTGCGACATCATTCTGCAGCTGTTCATGGAAAATTTAATATGCAACATTTACCATGTGAAAGGTCAAATCAATTTGATACAGAATGGAGCGTATCTTTATACAGAAAGTGTGTAGAGCCTTTCGGTGGTATCTTACATGAAACAAGAGTGCTGATGCCTCGCATCATTACTTCAGTTAAATTGGTTGTAGATTATTTAAATGAAGTGATTAATGACCAACATATTTCATTTTCTGAAAAAGAAGGTACTTTGTCTCTCACTATAAGTGGAAAAGGTATTGAACTAATTATGGATAAAACTCTAATGGACATTTTGGGTTTTGACCAAAATATCTTTAAAAGTGGTACTGTAACCAAAGCTAGCGCAGACATGTCGCTATCGCGTCGTATTAACTATTTTCAGATATATTCCAATATTGGTGAAGATGTACGTGTGGGAGATGTTGAAGCTCCATTGTTAGCAATGATACCATACCAGCCAAAGAGCTGCAGTATTTTATCTGAGCATACTTTCAAGAAAGTGCATTATACAAAGCTGAAATCAAACTACATCCCACAAATTGATATTGCCATTTATGACGATGCTGGTGCGTTGATTCCTTTTCATAAAGATGCTGTGACAAGTATCACACTCCATTTCCGAATGAAGAGTTAATGCAAACGTATGCTAATATATTTTTCCAATGTGAATAATATGGAAAGTGAAAATAAGGACTCGTTTCTAATCTACTTGCCCAGTAATGCTTCTATGAATAAATTTCCCAAAAATAAACCATCAGACTATCGAGTAGAATTAAATCGCCCACTGCATTTAGAAGGTGAATGGGAGGTTGGCGTTTCTAGTATTTGCTATGATAGCAATATTCAGAATGTGAATGATTTGGAAGAAATGATATTGACTCCTCGCACCCATGATGGAATAACGATGAATAATGCATTTCAGTTCCCATACAATTTAACATCAGATGGAAAGTGGAACTATGAATGGATTCAGATAAAATCAGATTCTTATGAGCCATTTGGGAATGAGAAAATTATTAAGGCATTCAACAGTGGTAATACTTCCATCATGAAGAATAAAAATCAGAAAGCTTATGAGTTTACTATCTATCATTGGAGTGGGAGACAGTTCCTCCGCTTTCATTCTTTTACTAAAGGTCTTACGCTGAGGTTGGATAGTGAATTCTATCCGCATCTCGGTTTTGGTCATGGACTACATCTAACGTCAATTGCTACTGCAAATGTTAGAAAAGTTTATTCAAATCGAATCAACAAATTTCATTATAGATTTAAAATATTTGATGAAGATGTTGTAGAATGCGAAGAACGCATCATTTTGAAAAAGCGTGGTGTTCAACCTTTATCACTTATTGAGTTAGTAAAACGATGGAATGAGACTGTGGGTAAGAAGTATGGAGAGAAAATTATGGCGGACAAAAATAAGTTGGTTATTCAGAAATATAATGACAAACTTACAGTTTATTTCTCTCCAACCTTGCGTCATTTTGTAAGACATTATACACCTATTATTGGAAGCGGTGTGGTATATGCTTCTCATGAATATCACACTAAAGCTGATTCAGTTAATGATGAATGGTGGGTGGACATCTATGGCGATCGCATCAAGAAAATTTACCAGTCTTATGAAGAATCTAAAGTTGCTATCAATATAATGCCGCGTCTATATCATACAGTTGAAAGCTTCATTCATGTAGTAAATCCTTATATACAACAGAAGTTGAAGCATGTGATGAAAAGTAAATATGATGTAAAGACACACCACATTTCGTTTTCAATTGAAAATCAACGCGTTGTTCTGAGACTGGGTGATGACATTCAATGTCAATTGAGTAAAAATTTGAAAAAACTCTTTGGTTTTTCAATGCTACAAACTGTGTTTGCTGCTGCGCATACGATTGGTATAGAAACACCAATGACACTTGATAAACATGAACAGCACCTTTACATTCAAAGTGATTTGATTCTACCTATTTCTGTTGGCGAGAAAAAAGAATACATTTTACGTGATTTCATTCATGATAAAGACGCTTCATATGGAATAGTCGAGAAGATGTTTGAATCTATTTTCTATCATCCCGTCGTCAAACAAACTATACCCTCTATTGCTATCAAAATTACCAATGGTTTACAAGAGTGCATCCATGTGAAAGATACTAAATCCCTCATAACGTTAGTGTTTCGGAAAACAAAGTGAAGTCTTTATACAACATTTATTGAAATATGTACATGAATGTGAAGGAATAGACTTTATACAACATCCACTGAAAATATATACATGAGCGCACTTCAATAAACATTGTTATATACAAAAAGTCTTTTTACTTCGTGAAGGGTGGAAATATACAGGGATAGGAAAAATGTCTTTCAGTGGAAAAGTCATCACATGGGGAATGTACAGATGTGGACACATATTCACAAGGAAAAAACAATCTCATGCGATACATAAAACAACAATGTTTATCTACAGAAATCAACATCAAAATACTAAGTTAAGGATGATTATGCTAAGACGTCTCCTGAATGTGGTAGTGTGAGTTTAATTCTTTTGGGTGGTGGTATGTTTGTGTCAGGATGTCCATGTGGAAGAGATATGTTGTGTTCTAGCCAGCACCTCTTATCCTCCCATGCTGAAAGCGCCCGTTTCCTAAAAGTATGAGTTTTGATCTCATGCGACTTAGATTTTAAGATTGTCATATTGACAAACGTTATATTTTTATTTCTATAGGCTTTCCTGAAATTCTTATGTTTCATGTTAGAGACCAATGATCTTGATATGCCTTTAGCGCGCTTAATGCTATCATCACTATCCTTTAATTTCATAGAATACATTTTAGGGCGGAGGAGAATCATTTCAGCTATCTCCTTCCCTGCTGTCTCATCCTTAAAGCAGCCAAGTTTTGCCTTATTTTTGATGGAGTATAGTGGATGATTAGCAGGATAATTTGATGTATCAAAATATCTTTCTAAAGATTTTCCTACTTCATTAAAATTTAAATCTTTTTGAGTGGTAATACCTAAAAAGAAACTATCTGTGTCACCACCCAACAAACGAACCTCTTTTACGAGAGGACACGGTTTTAGTATTTTATAGAAGAGTTGATACATTTCAAGCTTGGAGTAATCTAGAACAGCTTGACCAATATAGATGGGTTTGCACAACTCAACTTCAGATTTTATCATTTTAATACCTACAAGATCCTCATCGATTATGTCTCTATCGATGAATAGAGGTGATGAGATCAATTTGTGATACTTTTGATCATCATTAACTAGTTTGTAGTTTACGCGCTTTCTAACATCCTCCATCGTCTTACCAAATAGACTGTTGTTCTTATATTTATAAAAATCTTTTTCAAAATTATTTTGGGCTAGTGCACGTTTCTGACTGTTACTATCTATGTAGGGTTTGAGGAAGGCTTTCTGTCTAAATTTAATAATGCGGTGAACTCTTTTTAAAATCATGCCCATTTCTAAATAAAATTTTAAGATGCTAAAGTGGACTAGATAGTTTTCCTTATCATATTGAGTGAGTAAAAGTTTGCGGCAAGGCTTATACTTGGGTTGTCCACATGATTCTAAATCTTTATGAAATTGTTTCATAAAGTCGGAAAACATATCTTTACTCACTTCACCTGATTCGGGTGCGAGTGGAAAATCTACGGTTTTATGTTTAATATTATTTGGATAGATTAGATCTATCTCAAAATAATATCCCCATTCACCTTCATCTGGAATTGCTAGTATGTTGGAAGGGTTGGAGAAATGTTGAATTTCACTATCATCTAACCAGCTAAACTCAGAGTGAGGTAGCGGTTTGGATAATGAACTACCATACAAATTATTTTGGTCATAATACTTCAGATGAGTCTGGTCATTACCTACTATTTTTGATTTTAACCTATGTTTATTTACAAATGTGAGACCACCGCGAATTCCTCGCTCAAATAAATTATACATCTCTGGATCTTGTAAGAGATGAATGGTCTCACCAGTCATTTTAAAAGCAGACTTAAATGACATGGCTGGCAGACTGACAAAGTGGACGGGATCTAACTTATCTTCTTCTAATGCCACTCGTCGAAACTCCTGAAATACATCAGCCAGCAAAAATACATCTAACTTAAGGTAGGCAATCATATATTCACCAAATGTATGGCAGTCAAATTTTATCCATGCATCTTGTGCATGATCATAATCTTCGGTCTTACATTCTGCGCCGGTCAAATCATTTTTAAATTTATCTATGGGCGGAAGAGAAGTCTCGCCGAGTTTACTAATTGCATCAAAATATGCATATGGAAAGACTCCTTTCCGTGTGATGACTTCATCGGTTAGATTTGGATATTGTTTCTTAAGATTTTGTGTTAGTGGAAGAGACTTTAGATTTTGCACGAGAGAGGCCAGTGATGCAGTCATAAATTGGTAGGAATCTAAAAATTTTATATCAAAATAGACCGTCTTATTTTCTTTAGTTTTATCGACAGGCACTTTTGCTGTCATGGCCATAAACTTCTCTCTCGTTTGTGCTATTACATCAAGCTTCCACTCTTTCATTTGACCTAAACCTCCTTTTATTATCATATGGCTGTCGTAGCCCTTAAAATTATGGAAAATGACGGGTAATGTACGCCGCTTCATCCTCAGCGAAAAATTACATTTTGAACAGAGTGCGTTTCTAAATTTACCAGTGATGTGGTCATGGTCGCGCACTTTCTTAATCTTATCATCGTCAAATGTTTTCCTACATTTGGGGCAAACGTTGCAACTATCAAATTTTGCTTGATCATCTGCTGTCATATGCAATGATCTGCGATAGAGTTCACCATCATACTTTTGTTGAAATTTTACAGCCTGTTCGAGGAATTGTAGGAATTGGTAAATACAATCCTCACCTTGCCAGACGTGCATTTTATTTTTTCTATTTTGGAAATGGTCATGCCATACTTCATAGCAGGAAATGGCTGCTGGTCGATGGATGTTATCATCGATATAACATTCGATGTCAGCATAGATGACACGAAGAGGACTTAGTTCATCACCATTCTCTCTATATGAAAACTCCTTATCTTTGGGCATGCGTTCCATTTGCAGTTTACCTCGCTTACACCACTCATAATGAGTTTCAAATTTGTTTTTACTCCTAAAGTTCCGAATGCATCTGTCACAGTAATAAATCTCTGATGAGGTAGAATTTCTTAAGTGGTGGTATAAGCGAGAGATTTTGGGAATGCCGCAGTAGTGCCATTCCTCACTATCATCCTGTCTTACTAATAAAAGGTTGACAACATGATCATAACAACTCGAACGCGAGTTGTAGCGCACACCCTTCAATCCCTTTTCCCAAACATGGAGAACTATTTTAATGTTGTTCAATTTTTCAAATTTTTCTATATCTTTAATTTTCATATCGTCACTATTACAGTCATCGAAGTTTAATTCATTCTCCCACTGCCTATAGCTATATGTACGATTTCGATTCGCATTGATGTCATTATAGTGGAGAATGGAGAGGACAGCATATTTAAAACATTGCGATTCGCAATCGACATTGATGACTGCTGTTTTGTTTTTTAAATTTTTTGGAAGTTTAAAGGAGCCTCGACCACTATGATTTCCTAATAAACTGATTTTAAATAAGGCGGACTCAATGCCGTCAAAAATGAGACCGCTATCGCGCTCGTTAAATTTATCAATATTTAATTTTAATCCTTGGATGTGAAAATTTATCCAAGACTCATAGTCTACAACCTCGGTTGCAGGAGAGGAGGGTATGTGAAACTCCAACCTCTCTATTATTTGTCCAGTATGGTGATCGATTTTTACATATTTTATTTTAAGATAGATGAGCGCCTTCATCCTAAAATTGTCTAAATTGTTGAAGAGCGCTTCTATCAATGATGAATTTTGATGAAACCATTCCTCAAAGTTAGCAATGGTTTCTGAGGAGTCCATCTGGTAGTTCCTCACTAAATTATTTATGGACACTTCAGTGAGTTGGATAGAGGAGGTACCGTTGGTGTAGCTATCGTTCGTGTGTGTATGTTGAAGTCTGTGCGAAGATAGTTCAAAACGTGTCTCGAAAGACTGAGCGCACAAGTCGCAAGAAAAGGAGACGACGTTAACAGAATCATCCCCACCTCCGGAGATTGATGCCGGCTTAGGTCGACAAACACCTCGCTTGATGTGTCGGGTGAGATCCCATTTCCTCGTGAAGATGTGCCCACAGTCAGCACATTCCCACTCGTTACCATGTCGCGACAGTTCTGAGCTGGAACTCACATCGCCTGAAAGAGAAATCATTCTATCATCTCTGTTCAAGCCTCAGTGTATTGTTGCAACCTACCTTGACTCAATAACTCTAAACTTTCCTCGAGAAGGGAGGGCGTTGGTGATGAAGTTGATGCCTGAAATTGAGGAAGATGCTATGAACCACACGTTTGAGGGAGATGAGAGAGGAAATCTTCAACTTACCATTTCAATGAAATCAAGTTTAAGGTTGATGCTTCAATAAGATAGAGACTTCACTCAATTAATATGTCTCAAATTTGGAATTCACTTGTACACCTCAAATAATAGCAGAATTCGCTAGAGAATACTTCACTTATACGTCTCAAAGACAGAGTGAAATGACACGGATGTCACTTTGCTTATATCCTTTCATGCTCATCATTCATTGGCTGTTCATTCTGATTGGTTGCTTGTTGATACTTAAGAATTAGAAAAATGTTAAAGTTATCATTATTCAAAGTCAGCATTTCAAAGACAACATGACAAGTCCTCCAACAACACCAAATGCCGCATTGGAGTTCTCCTCTCCATGCACATCAGCAAAGGTGCTCGTTACACCAAATGCACCAAGAAAGGCGAAGGTGGAGAAGACATACAATCTCGACAATATACGAAAGTTATCGGAGGACGATGAAGAGGAGTTGCCCGACCTAACAGGCATACGGTGGAAATATTTACAATATGATGTCGAAGGGGTGATGGAGATGACCAGCAAGTCGCAGTTGCATCAAATATGGGAGTGGTACACCCCTAACTCCCAACCGCGAACCGTGGCGGAGTGGGCGTACATTGACAACGTGAGGGACGCTGCAGAAGAACGTTTAAAGCAGCTCAACTGTTTTTGTGATCTATGTGAAGTCAGACTCTGGGACGATATTGACGATGAAGACCTTTTAAAATACATGCCATAATAAATGTTTATTTCGTATTATCTTTGCTTTCATACTGACTTACTTGAATGGGGCTTTAGTGAATAATTTAACCATGTATACTTTTTCATTTGGAAATAGTAGCACGCTTAGTTTAACTTGCAAATCTTATAACATTTCATATGGGTGATAATGGTAGATGAAATAGTGTTAAATAAAATTAAGATAGCTTACATGATTCTGGGATAGCAATCGACTGCGATCCATGTGTAAAGAGCTTGTTAGACTATGGAAGAGAGAAGTGTGTTATGTTGCGTGTGGCGCGTGAGTGTCCTCCCTTTCATTCCATTCATCAATTCGTCTCATTGATAGAGACAGGTAGAACTCATGGCTCTCATAACGTATGCAATGGAAAGTTTTAGGCAACCTTCGACAGTTGGCTAAATGTCGCCCTGGCGCGAATGCATACTACGTTGAGACAGAGGCAATCACTTGCAAACATGACGCAGAGAGGTTTAACAAGATTGACCATTGCCGAATGTCCCTTGCGGTATACATAGCTACGGGTTTCACCGCCGCCCTTTACAGGAACGCCCGTCGAAAGGAAGTATTACACCGAACTTCATTTGCAACGTTCAAGTTGACTGATAGCAGATTCAACTTAATGATAGTATTCGCCAGTCCGAAGACTGCCCAGGGCAAACCGCGTGGAGGTTCTATCATGTCTTGCCCCATGGTGGCCCTTAAGAGAGCCGATGGTTCATTCTCGGGATTAGGTTGACTATTGGCTTGAATAGTCAAGGGGTATGACGCTTAGATTGTCATAAACCCTATACCGCCGAGGTCGTACTGGTGCATCCGGCACCTTTCGGATGCGGGTGGTATTTGGAGTCCACACCTCATCCGTCCAAATGATCCTCTTGATCTTCCCCTTCTTCTCATCCTCATCCCACTCGTCGAGGATGACGAACTCGGGAATGGCGTTATCTTCATCAATGAAGACGGGAATGTTGTCGGCAGATGTGGCTTCCATCGTGACTTCAAATTGAATGAGAAGCGCTACAATCTTCTAGCTTATATAGGGTTTTCAACAATGAATTGCTCAACAGCGAATCAGAATGCTTCAGGGATAGCAATCGACTGCGATCCATGTGTAAAGAGCTTGTTAGACTACGGAAGAGAGAAGTGTGTTATGTTGCGTGTGGCGCGTGAGTATCCTCCCTTTCATTCCATTCATCAATTCGTCTCATTGATAGAGACAGGTAGAACTCATGGCTCTCATAACGTATGCAATGGAAAGTTTTAGGCAACCTTCGACAGTTGGCTAAATGTCGCCCTGGCGCGAATGCATACTACGTTGAGACAGAGGCAATCACTTGCAAACATGACGCAGAGAGGTTTAACAAGATTGACCATTGCCGAATGTCCCTTGCGGTATACATAGCTACGGGTTTCACCGCCGCCCTTTACAGGAACGCCCGTCGAAAGGAAGTATTACACCGAACTTCATTTGCAACGTTCAAGTTGACTGATAGCAGATTCAACTTAATGATAGTATTCGCCAGTCCGAAGACTGCCCAGGGCAAACCGCGTGGAGGTTCTATCATGTCTTGCCCCATGGTGGCCCTTAAGAGAGCCGATGGTTCATTCTCGGGATAATTCAAGGACTCAAGCTTGCCGCTTCGCCTCCGGCTCGTTCACGGAAGCAGGTGGTCGCTTCTCTTTGATATCTGTAAAGAAAGAAGTTGTTAGTTATTATCTTGAACTCTAAGTTACTTGTTTTAAACTTACAGATCTTCTCAGGACGTGGCTCGAACAGGAATCCTGTGATCGCCTCCTTGTGGTCGAATGTAAAGTGAAGGCATTCGATACCTTTTTTAGCCCTGCTATAACACATCTCGTCTCTGCCACGTTCACAGAGGAGCGGTCTTGCGGGCACACGTCCTTTCTTGTCAAGGGGAATGTGGAGGCGACTTGATCGTCGAGTACTGCTACTCATTACTTGCTGGTGCAGCTCCTGATTAGTCGCCACCACCTTCCCCAACTGCTTTCGCAGCCCTTCCACCTCCTCCCTCATCTTTCTTAACTCCTTCTCCTGACTCTCTCTCTCGATGAGGAGCTGCTCTTCTTTAGCCTTACTAGCGAGGTGCGAGAACCTCTCGCGATCGAGCTCTCCTTCTTTCTCAAAAAGACTAGCTTGAGTCTTCTTGAGCTCCTGAGTGACTCGCGAGAGGTTCTCGGAACTCGCTTTATAGAAGAAGCAGTCCCTCTTCCACACCTCCAACTCATTCTTCAGCTTGTCATAGTTATCAACCAGTGGTGGGCGCATAATGAAGTTGCGACATTGAGCCGCAATCCCACCACTGGTTGATAACTTAGCCGGCTGCACCTCGCTATCGAGGTCAACGTCCCTCACCGCCTCTACCTCGCTATCGAGGTAGACACTCTCGACTAGGTCAACCTTCGTCGAGCCTTTATCCTCCTCCTCTTCCTCACTGTCGCTGCTACTTGTAGCCGACTCATCGCTAGAGGAGGAGGAGGAGGATTTACTCGACTTCGGAGAAGACTCAATCGGAGTGGGTGAGAGAGCCTTTGCTGGCATGCTAGAAGATGGAGCCTCTGCTGTCGTGATAGACTCGACAGCAGACTGAGCCTCTAGAATCGGGGTGGGCGAGAGAGCCTTTGCTGGTGCACAAGATGAGGGAGGCTTTGCTGACGTGATAGCCTCGATAGCACACTGAGTCTCCAGAGCTTTCAACTCTGAGCTGAAGAGACTTTGCTTCGCCTCCTCAGTCAGCTCTGGTTGACTGCAGCTGCTATGCTTGGCATGCCACTCCGGTAGCGTCTCGACAAGGCGAGATGCATTATGGCTGCTACAAAAGTATCGAATGCCCCCTACCATTCGCTTATGTGCACAAGAATGCTTCTTAAAGGCATCGCTACGAAAAATCTTTGAGCAGACGCAAAGCTTAAAAGCCGTCTTTGCATTGTTGTAGTTAACCATTTTCTGAAGTGAAAAGGGGAAAACAATGATTATAATTCCGTAAACGTTTGATAGCAAACGGAAAAGAATGATTTTACACTTAGTGAGGAATGATAGATTTGAGTGTAGTGAGTGGCACTAGATCCCGTCGACAGCCCGAAGGCCTTGTACTGATCACTAGGGAAGTGAGAGATCTTCCCCGATACCCGCTCTTTACAGCTGAAGACATCATTGTCACTGCCCCGAAGTGGTAACAGGAACGCCGAGTCAAAGGTAGTGATCAGTATCTGGGATCCAACCCCTCAAAGCTGCCTTAGACTTAGTTACATTTCAAATCTGATAGCAGATTTGAACTCAGCATACTTGAAAACCTTAGTCTACATGTTAAAACTTTGAAAAAACTGAAAATTAAGAATTTTTAAAAAATTCCGCATTTTACTACTCATACTACTTTTAAAAAATTTTATCAGTAGTAAAGACACTATCAAACTCTATCACACAAACTTTGAAGTAAGAAGATAGCTTGCCTACTTCAAAAGATAGAGTCCTTTGCAACCCGATATCGGGAGCTCAGAGCGACGACCGTCGCTTACCTCGTCTTTCGATGAAGTGATCAGACTTGCGTTGTCGGGGGTTTATATATGCTCGGAAGAAAACTTAAAATGGCTCTATCTCCGAAAGTATTCATCGTAGCGACATGCGGTTTGTTGCAAACGATTTGTCTCATCATTCTTTACAATATGACACCTGAACCATTCTCATATGACCACGGGAAGTTGGTGTGTCAGCACATGACCATGTAACATGCCACAAGTGAAAAAATTCCTAAGTGTGGGAGCTCCAGTGTGGTGAAAATTTTGAAAAATTTAAAACTTCCGAATTTTGACCTGGGACCTTTACCAAAACATTTTCCATCAAATTTCGCTGACGTCCCCCCCCCTCTGGACAGCTTGCTTCGATCTTGGCTTCCAGTGGACGGATTTTGTCGAGTGAGGTGTCATTTGAAAGCTAAGAGTGAGACAAATTCAGTGAAAGAATCGGCTTGTTCCTATCTGTCTTCGTTTACATGTGAGACGCCATTTAAGATTTTAGGTCGGAGCTCACCTGAAAAAATCCTAAGTGTCAGAGTGACTTTGTATGGGAAAAATTAAAAATTTTCCAAAGTGTGGAATTTTGACCTGGGACCTTTACCAAAGTTTGTTTCATCAAATTTCGCTGACTCCCCCCCCCCTTTGATCTAACTTTGGTTCTAGTGGACGGATTTTGTTCGTTCGACTTGCATTGGAAAGAGGATGAAACACTGCTCGACCGCATTTTTCGTTGCGAGTCAATCGGAGCAGCCGTTCAAAAGTTAGAGCGGTTACAAGATTTTAGGTCGGAGCTCACCTGAAAAAATCCTAAGTGTCAGAGTGACTTTGTATGGGAAAAATTAAAAATTTTCCAAAGTGTGGAATTTCGACCTGGGACCTTTACCAAAGTTTGTTTCATCAAATTTCGCTGACGTCCCCCCCCCTTTGATCTAACTTTGGTTCTAGTGGACGGATTTTGTTCGTTCGACTTGCATTGGAAAGAGGATGAAACACTGCTCGACCGCATTTTTCGTTGCGAGTCAATCGGAGCAGCCGTTCAAAAGTTAGAGCGGTTACAAGATTTTAGGTCGGAGCTCACCTGAAAAAATCCTAAGTGTCAGAGTGACTTTGTATGGGAAAAATTAAAAATTTTCCAAAGTGTGGAATTTCGACCTGGGACCTTTACCAAAGTTTGTTTCATCAAATTTCGCTGACTCCCCCCCCCTTTGATCTAACTTTGGTTCTAGTGGACGGATTTTGTTCGTTCGACTTGCATTGGAAAGAGGATGAAACACTGCTCGACCGCATTTTTCGTTGCGAGTCAATCGGAGCAGCCGTTCAAAAGTTAGAGCGGTTACAAGATTTTAGGTCGGAGCTCACTCTGACACTTAGGATTTTTTCAGGTGAGCTCCGACCTAAAATCTTGTAACCGCTCTAACTTTTGAACGGCTGCTCCGATTGACTCGCAACGAAAAATGCGGTCGAGCAGTGTTTCATCCTCTTTCCAATGCAAGTCGAACGAACAAAATCCGTCCACTAGAACCAAAGTTAGATCAAAGGGGGGGGGAGTCAGCGAAATTTGATGAAACAAACTTTGGTAAAGGTCCCAGGTCGAAATTCCACACTTTGGAAAATTTTTAATTTTTCCCATACAAAGTCACTCTGACACTTAGGATTTTTTCAGGTGAGCTCCGACCTAAAATCTTGTAACCGCTCTAACTTTTGAACGGCTGCTCCGATTGACTCGCAACGAAAAATGCGGTCGAGCAGTGTTTCATCCTCTTTCCAATGCAAGTCGAACGAACAAAATCCGTCCACTAGAACCAAAGTTAGATCAAAGGGGGGGGGGACGTCAGCGGAAAATTTTTATCTCCGATTGCTTTCAAATTCACCATACAGATGCAGAATTTCACGCTGAATCCGAATCTGACCTCCGTTTTCACATCCGAGGCCGCGTTTCGACACTACACACCAAAACATACCACAGTTTAACCAAGACAACCTAGACGGTCGCCCACGTCAACCTAGACGGTCGCCCAAGTCCACCAGGCGGTCGGACACAGACACCCGAGACTCACACACTGGCGGACCAGAGGGGGGGGGGACGGCAGCAGAACCTCGACGGCACATCACGACACTGGCGGACCAGAGGGGGGGGGGACTCAGCGATGGCGGCCATCTTGCGCTATCTGGTGTTCGCCGTTTTCTTACTACTCATCAGTTCTAAGTATTATTTACATGACATTGCAGATGATATTTTAGCTATTATTGTTCTTTGTTCTTCGTATTGTCTAAGTAAAAAGAATAAAGGCTAATTCTTATTTCGGAAAATTACTACAGATCTAATCATGAGTTGTAGGGAAATAAATTATAAGAAAATTATTGTATTGATTTCGGAATGAAAAATTCGATATAATATCTCAATTTACAATTTTAGGTAAGTCTATACATATGATATCTATACTTAGGGTTTCTCCTAGCGTCATTCTCAATCAAAATTAACGCCAGGTCTTCCTTTTTTGGATCTAATCCTAGGTCTAATAAATAGTCTACCGGTTAACCTCCTAAATAAACATTTTACCGATAGGCCTAAGCCTATAGCAACTCGTCAAATGCTTTACGTAGACAGGTTATTAACTTTGTTAATGCAGTACTATTTTTAAATAATGAATAAATTTAGTAATTTTTACTTAATTAATTTCCCTTGGACATAAATCCCAAATTATCCTTGAATGTCACTAATTTATTGTATTGGTCCTTTTCGTAGGCTCATTTCAGCACATGTATGAAATGCTCACAAGCTTACTGGGTCTGTTATCAAACACAGAAAATGAAATCAAACGAATCAAGACATTTTAAATGCTTACCTATCTAGTGGCCATAGAACACGTAACCAAAAAATCTACACAAGCATATATTAAGCGCAAAGGCCAATAAGATGGTCGGTCGTAAGGACATTTTCTTAGGCTGTATGCCTTCCTTAAAATGTTCATCATTTGTAACCACGAAAATAGCCTTAATTTTACATAGGCTAGAAGTCAATCTAGCTTCCTTCCAGCGTTAATTCAGATCAGCTCTATTGTCACATTACTTTCTAAACCCCTCTTTAACATCTCTATGTGAAACTTGACGTACGGTATTTATGTGTGAAATTTTCTGCTGAGGAATATGTACCAATTGGGAATTTACTCATCTTCTTCCCTCAAACGTAAATTAAAGAAATTCTAGATTGAAGCTTTTATGACACATGCTTTCATTATCGATTTCTGATGTTTTAGGCCCACTGGTACATTTTCCTTATGTAGCCCAGTTAACCGAGCTTTGCTGAAATATTTTACTGAGTTATAACCGAGTTTCTAGAAAAGCTAGGTATACCGAGTATAACTTAATTTGGCTAATTTCTGGCAAACTCGGTTAACTGAGTTTCTTGAAAAACGTAGTTGACAACACTGCGGTTAGCATCAAAAGTTATGACAAAAATGCACTCTAAATTATAAAAGAGTAAAATAGCGATCCGATTCGTTTACAGTCTCATGGGACTGTCTGAGCTGCTTTGACAATACAAATGATGCTGTTTTAAATTAAGAATACACTTCATAAACTTTTGACCGATAGGTTACTTTTCTCTTTTGAACTATCTCAATCTCTGGTAACCGATCTAAATTTGCAATTTCAATGAAATGAAAACCCCATCAACTATTTAAAAAAAACATGCAGCTGTGATGGATGCATGCGCATGGAATTTTGCTTCTATGCAAGCAAGGTGAAAATAAGAAATGATGAACATTCTGGTCGGAAAATAAGATCCCAAAAAAATCGCCTTCTATTTTTTTATCGACTGCGCACTGATACAAAAAAAATTTTGAAAGTTCCCATTACCCTGGAGGATATACGGACTACATTAGCAAATTGACAAAGGTTTACGAAACTTTTCAGCCTAGATGTGCAAACAAAAAATTATTTCTGTACAAATCATCAATATATTCTAATTGCTCAAAATATTTCATATGATTCTTTTGCGCATTCTGAGTGATTCAAGTTCAATGTTTAACTCTGAGAAATCAGAAATATCATAATTTTGACAAGCATTTTTTTTGCAGAACAACCTTGGTAGGCTTTCTCATTTTGCTCATTAAAAGATAGTGCACTTAACAGTAGTAATCAGTGTACCGGCCAGAGATTTTCATCAAATTTACGCGCTTTCCTGAAATTTATGCCCACCATGAAAAAAGCACAAATTTGTCAGTAAGCCCATTATATTTTTCAGTATGAATGATTTTTCTTTACTGACAGTACCGGGTGTCCCACAAAGATATGCCCGTAAATATTGGACGCTTTCAAATTTAAATTTATCAGCGAATTTTTTATTTCAACCACAATGAAAACGTCTTAATTAACGAACAAAATATCTTATAGTCTGTATGTCCCCCACGGGATACTTTTACAGCTCGTAGACGGTTCGGAAAAGAGTTCAGCAGATTTTCAAAGAGCTGACCGTCATTCTCCATGTCTTTCAAGATTTTCGTTAATACAATACGTACCAGTTCTTTCTTCAAGTGATAAGGATTTCGGTGAAGCAAAGCATCAGCTTTATTCTTCAATATTCCACCAGTATTTTCGCACGGTTAGATAGGGAGAGCTCCCTGGCCAAACGATGTTATCGAAGAAGTCAAATCCAGAATTCCTTAGTAATGGGCAAAAGACCGTTCCAGGACACCATAAAATCAGAAAAAATAGTATCTTTAAAAACGACATAAATTCATGAATTTGAACCCTTTTTCAGGTTTTTAAGACCTAAATACATGAATTTAGTCCATTCAAAAAGTACCATTTTTTCAAAAATGGTACTTTTTAAAAACGACATAAATTCATGAATTTGAACCCTTTTTCAGGTTATGAAGACCTAAATTCACAAATTTGGGCGTTTTTAAAAATACCCAATTTTTCAAATTTTTCAAAATCTCAAAATTTGAGAATTACAATTTTCACCCTCGCTTAAATCATGACCGTTCCAGGACACCGAAAAAATCATAAAAGTTGAGAATCTCAAATTTGAGAATTACAATTTTCACCCCCGCCAAAATCATGACCGTTGCAGGACACCGAAAATCATAAAAGTTAAGAATCTCAAAATTTGAGAATTACAATTTTCACCCCCGCCAAAATCATGACCGTTCTAGGTCATCTAAAACCGGACACCGAAAAAATCAGAAAAGTTAAGAATCTCAAATTTGAGAATTACAATTTTCACCACTTAAATCATGACCGTTCCAGGACACTGAAAATTAGTATTTTTAAAAACGTCTTTTAAATCCATTTTTCAGGTTTTTAAAATATATCATGTGACTAAAAATATTTGAAGGAATTGACATATTCTTAACAATAAGTTTAGGTACTTTTACAATTGTCATTCAATTGTAGAGAACATCTGCTTCTCGCATTTATGAATAAAAGGCATTTCAGTGTAAAGAGCTGTGTCCTCCAACTCAAACATTTGAAAGGAAACAATGTATGAAAGAACAAACAGCTGCTACTACTCTGTGAAACAATGACATTTTAATTGTACGTTAGGCGAGTTGTTTTAAATTCTTGTTAGTGCGTCAGCACATCCGTATGACGTTAAGATATCTGCCAGCTGTACTGTTTTCATTTATCTCTCTCGTCTGTCATTGTATCGTGTGCTCAGATTGTTGTGTTATTATTTCAATCAACACTTATCATCTGCTTGCTCTCATCGTTCCGCTATCTTTAATTACGTTATTCTTATATTTTGAACATAGTGATTTGTACTAATTTATCCGTCAATCATGAGTCAAGCAGTCGTTGAACAACAAGCCAACATAGCAACGGTACTTCCAGAGTTCTTCAAAAATATTGCGGATTTGTTCATTCCATCGGAGAAACATTCTGAATACTTTTCGTATATAGACCAGCAAGTGAAGAAAGCGCCTCTACTCTTCAATCCTGACGCTATACGTTCTGCTCGAAAAGCATACAAAGAGCAACATAAAATCGCAGCCAGAGCAAAGAAGGAAGCAGCACTTCCCTTCAGAATCGAAACATTTACAAAACAGTTGAAGGAAAGTGTTGTTGAACGTCATACATTCATCGAATCAGTGGAATATTTTACAGAACCGGCGGGGGACATTTCAACGACAGTGAATTCTTTGAAACAACACTTGAAATACGAAAAACAAAGCCATCTTTTGAGTGTCACATGTAAAATTTTTATTGGAAAACACGCAAATCATATATTATCCTTGTGTGAGAATAATAAAGCAGATTTCACATATCTCTTAAAACATCACAATATTAACTTTTCACGAACTGAATTGAGTTTCGCAATGAAGTTGGCAAAACTGGCAGATAAATATCAGACTCTTTGTAGAGTCTCGCTTCCTATACGACTGTTAAAAACTAATCTTTCAATCTTGGAGCAGTGTCTTTCACAAGATGAGGGTTTTTGGAATAATTGATTATTCAACCCTTCTGTTTTAAATGCAATGTTATTTCCTCTTGCACATGTAAATACAATAGAGTGTTTCATCCAATGAAACCTTGTCCTCGCGTGGACAGAAAACCCATTGTTTAGAAAATTTGTATCTGTCGGTTTTAAATGCAATGTTATTTCCTGTTTTAAATGCAATGTTATTTCCTCTTGCACATGTAAATACAATAGAGTGTTTCATCCAATGAAACCTTGTCCTCGCGTGGACAGAAATCCTATTGTTTAGAAAAATTGTATCTTATATGCAATGTTATTTCCTGTTTTAAATGCAATGTTATTTCCTGTTTTCAATCATTTTCATTATGTTGTTATATGCAATGTTATTTCCTGTTTTAAATGCAATGTTATTTCCTATTTTAAATGCAATGTTATTTCCTGTTTTAAATGCAATGTTATTTCCTGTTTTAAATGCAATGTTATTTCCTGTTTTCAATCATTTTCATTATGTTGTTATATGACGTCATTTTTCTCTCATCCAATGAAACCTTGTCCTCGCGTGGACAAATTTACATGTAGTTCAATGTATCCAAATTGAATGTATGCAAAGTGGTTGTAACCAAATTGAAATATCCATGTGTTGTTTTTAATTTCTCATTTACGGGAATATAATAGAAACATTGTATCTTCTATAAAAATGAGAAACATTAGAGACATTCTAAAAATATACAGCAAACAAAACCACATTAAATTTCGATTTAAATGAGATTGCTAAGCAATTGGGAATAAAGAATTTTCACATATTGATGAGTAATGAATTACTATTGATAAAAGATGAGCGAAACACCAACTCTACTGCTACAATGCAACAATGTAACGTTTAAATTTAGATTAAATTAAATCATTTCAAAATTGAATAAGTAGTAAGGAAAGACATCATTAGAGACCAGTTTTAAATCAATACCCCCCCCAAGTAGTAAGGAAAGTCATCATTATAAAAATGTTTTAAATCAATACCCCCTTCTGACTAAGTAGTAAGGAAAGACATCATTAGAGACCAGTTTTAAATCAATACCCCCCCCCTCTGACTTCTAGGGGTCCCTTAAGAAATTTTTTTATTATAAAATGAGCAACATAAATGAGTTTTTGAAATTATATGGAACACAGACAACAACGAATTTCGATTTAAATAAGATTGCTAATCGATTAGGAATAAAGAATTTTCACATATTGATGAGGGATGAATTACAATTCCTAAAAAATAGGCCAACAGGAACCTTCAGTTCCCGGAATAAAGTTCCATCAATAACCGTAAATTTCATAACGAATCTTCACACTTCAGACCAAAACGGCGTACATTGGTCAGCAGGCGTTAAAAATCATCAGCAAAACTATTATTTTGATCGCCCGGAGGCTGAGAACTATTATTTTGATTCATACGGTTTGCCCCCTACAAATGAAGTAAAAGAATTACTTGGAACGGGAACATACAATACGTTTCAAATTCAAACACCAGGCACTACTTATTGTGGACAATTATGTTTATACGTTTTGTACAAATTACAAAAAGGAGTACCATTTCTAGATATTATGTTAGAGTTAAACAATCTATAACTCAAGCGAAGCTAGCTAAAGCGCCACCTAAAGGTTAAAGCTCTGTTTTCTGTAATTCATTTTGATAAAAACGACCTCTGATATCCTCATTATCTAAATCTTTAATTTCATAAGTAATCGGATAAGTTTTATTTATTTTGCAAACTTCAAATATTTCTTTAGTCCAATAACCAACAAAGCCTTTTTCAAATTTATTCTTATATTTAAATATTCTAACTCTATCTCCAATTTTAAATTTCGGTTTAAGTTTCTGCAAATTCGGATTACTCTCATTCGAATAATTATTCTCGAATATTTTCTTTCGTATTAAATCAGGGTCGTCAGAAGCATTCTTTGGGGTTTCTTCAATACCTGAATGAACTTTATTATTGTACTGCTCTACAATTCCTGGTAATATTTTTAACCATTTCTGATTTCCTTGCTGAGTAAATTTCTTGAAAATTTTATTTTTTAACGTCCGATTGAATCTTTCTATCACTATAGCTTTTCCTGCGTTTTCAGTTGAATAAACAGTTTCAAATAGTGGCTGAACGTTTCGGTTTTAAAATTCCGACCCTTTATCAACAAACAATTTCCTTGGCTTTCTATTACTTTCTTTAAAGATTTCTTCAAACGCATATTTAACTGATAGACCACTTTTATTTTTGAAAGGTTTTACCCAAGCGTATCGTGTATATAAATCTATAACTGTCAATGCGTATTTGTAGTCCCTTTCATTCGGCATATGAATAAGATCAGCACTCCAAATATCATCTTTATTAAATACTTTTACTTTTAATAAATATTTAGGCCTTCTATATTCTTTATGAATTTCAGATGCATAAACGTCTGAATTATGATTTTCATTTAAACCCTGACCGAATAATATTTTAGCTTGTAAAGCTTTCTTAACAAACATTCTTTCAATTCTTTCTCTAAAGGAAGGATTTTGAATACTATCTAATTCTTGAATCATTTTCTTATCAGCTGCATGTCGAGAACTTAGATCATGATTTCGATAAGCTAAATCATGCCTGTAAGCTGCGGCATCTACTCTATTTATTGGTTCTTCACCTGGTTTCGGATTATTATTCTCATCTAGTCTTATATCTAATCGAGTTCCTGGACCGGTATATGAATGACCAGGAAGATGTTTTTCTTTCGAATATTTACTCCAAATAAATCCAGGAAAGTTTTCTAATGTTTTTTGTATATCACCACCGAAGTGGTGTGGAACTTTGTTCTTGTCACCTCCAATATGCTGACAGTTTGAGTTTTTATTTTTGTTTAATAGATAATTCAATAAATCTAAATTAGAAATTTTTAATTTAATTAAATTTTCGGAATTTTTAGAATTCATTTTAAAAGATAAAAAAAATTTAAAAGATAAAATAAAATATTTGTTTTACCGAAAAGAACCAAAGGTTCTGAGGTTATTACCTCTTCATACTAGGACTTAGATATATTCCAGAACCATCTTTAGTTTCTTTAATTTCAATTAAATCATCAACATTGTGGAGAATATTTTTAAGAACTCGTTTTCCTTCATCAACTAATTTTAATTTACTAATAAAATTATCTACTACTCCTTCACCCCTAGCAACTTTCTCTAACTCTGTTATGACGTTTTTGTTCTTCTAATGCTGCCTTCTCTGATTTATTTTTATTTACTGCTTGGACAATACCAGCTGTCCCACCTGCAACACTTCCTGCTGCAGCTATGCCTCCTATTATTAGTGGAATTAATGGGAGAATACCGCCATTCTTTTCTTCTTGTAATTGAATATTCTCTATCATTGGTTTACTTATGTAATACTTTTTTTTGTTAATCGTAATAGTTTTAGGGGTATTTTTGTCAACAATATTACGTAATTTTAATTCAACAGTTTTATTATTAATATTACTTTTCGCTTGCGACATTTTTAATAAAAAAATTTTAAGTTATCAAAAATTTAAATCTATTCTAGTTATGAAAAAATTTTAAGTTAAGAATTTTTTTAATCTATTCTAGTTATGAAAAAATTTTTAAGTTAAGAATTTTTAAGTTAACAAAAATTTTAATCTATTCTTGTTATGAAAAAAATTAATTAATCGACTAAGTCTTGGGCTTTAACCTATCGGAGCGAAGCTCCTCTGGCTTTAGCCGATCCTAACCATCTTCCCATTAAGAACTTCAATAGAATATTTTACATCTTCTAGCAATAAACCATAAGCCATCAATGAAGTTGTGGAATCTTTCTTTTCAATATTAATTGTTACATCACAACCATTTTTAATAATATCTTCAGATTGTGCACTTAAATCGAAACAGAAAATTGGATATAAATGTCTCCAATCTCCAGCAGTTAATTGTGGTTCAACTCCAAATTCTATACAAAGATTTCGATAAGAATCATATCCTTCCATAAATTGATTATTGGTATCATCGAATCTTAATGGATCAATTGGATATCGAGTTTGATTTAATGAAACTTGTAAACTTCGAATTGTATTAAGATGAAAAATATTATTGTTCTTATCAAAACTTGGAGAATTATTTCTTTGAAATGTTAGTAATAAATATCTTGGGGTATTCGCAGTTCTAGTAAAATGCCAGTTAAATCTTTGTTCGGAAAAAGTTACTGAACTAGCAGTACGCTTTAGAAAATTTACTGGAATTGGTTTGTTAGTATTTAATCTTTTTGCAATAGCTGTTTCAACCTCTAAACTAGGAGTAATATGCGTAATCCACCATTCAAGTCTATCAATTTTTAAATATGCTTTTTTTCCAGTTTTGCCAAAAAAGATTAATTCATTATTTGCCGTACGATGAATTATTAATTTAAATTTAAATTGATATGATATTTTGTCATAATCTAAATATCCGAATAATGGAGACAATGACCAATTTACTGTCTGTTTACTTTTCTTGTTAAATTCACGTCTTTCTTTATATGCATCATTATTTGTTTTATTTAAATGTTTTGCAATATTTTCTACATCTTTCGCAATTCCTGCTGCATCTGTTCCAGCGTGAGTTAAATCATCAACAATTATACCATCATTAGTATCAGGAAACCAACCTTCGATTTCATACTTTTTATTATTTTCACCAATTGTTACAAATCTAAGCATTGTATCAATTACACCTGGGGAATCACTTATTGTTTCTATATTTTGAGTTGCAACATCTAAACGCATTTGTGTAAATAATCTTGGAAAAAAATTATTTTCTAGTGTAATATTATCGGTATCTGGTAATGGTGTTGTAAAATTAGCATCACTATATAAAGAATATTCACAGTGTAAAAATGAATCAGGTAAATATAAATAACTCTGCTGATTATCAACTTCAAAAATTAAATCACCTCCAGTATTTACTCTACTGGAAGATCCGGGATTCATAGCAATTCTTATATAGTCATTCTTTTTTTGATTGTAACTGACGAACGGAGGATCGTCTAATCTAAATTTATTTTCGATAAGCGAAGACATTTTTATAAAAAATAATTTGACTTTTTGTTTTTTCTCACAGACAGAAAAAATTCTGCTAAAATAATTTTACTTAAATAATTTTACTAAAAAAAATTTTACTAAAAAATTTTACTAAAAAAATTTTACTAAAAAAAATTTTACTAAAAAATATATTTTAGAATTTTGCTAGACCAGCTCCGCTACAGCTTTGCTGGTTAAACCGAAGGTTGCTACTCACGCCATTTCCTCTTATTTCTTCAATTGTTTTTTCATTATGTTTACTATCACCCTCTACAGCTATGTTAGCAATTTTATTTTTTGTTTCATCTGAAAGTTTTTTTAATTTTTTTGGTTCTTCAGAATCATTCCTAAGTTTACGAATAGCTTCTAGTTGTTTTAATTCGTTTTGAGACTTAACAGCATTTGATATTGCACTAGCTGTACTACCTATAGCAGCTGCTCCTTTTGCAGCAGATGTAATCAAATCTTTATTATTTTTAATTAAGTTAACGATACTACCAATACCAGTAAAAGTTGCCATTTCCTTCTTTTTGGACGGCACCTGCGGTGCCTAGGAACTTTTGTGTTCCGACAGTTTCTACACTATCATAATGGTACACAGGTTTCATAGATGGTTCATGAGCAATTTTATTATTTGATGCAAAATGTTTAAGATTGTGTTTATAAATTATTGGCATTTTTTAGGATTAAATTTGACTTTTGGGAAAAATATCTACGTGTTAAGATTTACGTTTGTGAATGGACAACAACTTCGAGATAACTTTATTAATTGCCTGTTGCACTTTATCTATTGCGTCAAGCAGTGTGTGATGTACTTTAATTTCTTTTCTATTAACTTGCATTTTCTCCTGATTCATCTTCAACGCCGTTTTAAGAGCATTTAACTTAACTTTAAGAACATCTAATTGTCTTTTAACAGCATCTAACTGTTCCTTATTTTCTTTAGAGTTTTCTTGTAAATTTTTCTTTAATTCATTTTCTAAATTGATTTTAAGAGTTTTCATTTTATCAACTTTTTGATTAAGTGAGTTTACTTCATTTATTATTCTATTCATCTTTTTCATTTGTTGAGTAATTTTAGAACTTAATTCATCAACACTTTTTTGGAATGTAGTTTGTAACTGCTTTAAATTTTTTTTAATTCTTTCAGGTAGTTTTTCTATTTCATCTTCTAATTGTTCTTTCAATAATTTTATCTGATGTTTATTTTTAATGACTGCAGATTTCAACTTTATAAAAAGTAATATTAAAATTTTTGATTGTTCTGAAATCTTTTTAAAAAGTTTTGCTATATCTGCTTCTAGCTCTCTATCCTTTTTATCAAGTTTTAATAATTTTTCGTTTAATGATTTGTCATTAAGTTTTAGCAACTTTAATTCATTCATCAGTGGAACCAAAACATCGTTT
>CAJQUW010006779.1:0-66003 GCA_907163375.1 Prostheceraeus crozeri | reverse complement strand
AACCGAGAGAGGTGACCTCTCTTATCATATTCGCGGCCGGCCAATTCGCGTGCACTAAACAATGCTCGTTCGGGCATTATTTTTAATTAAGATAAAAAAAATAATTTACAAGAATCAACCACAACATAGTTGTGATAATTCATCAATTTCTTTGACAAGCATGTAATTTTAGATAATAATGACAAAACATTAAAAAAGTTTCGCGCCAAAATTTGAATCGGCCCTCCTCTCATTTCGGTGACTTTGTTTATGTAATGATCTGAAAAAAATTGCTTCAATACACGTGCTTATTTCCTGGCGATCATGCTTGCAAGCAATTTTCGCAGATATTGTCATATGTGCGCCTTCTTTGTGTTGTCTGAAAAAAATTATGATACAAACATATGGCACACATTTTGCGTCAGTCCCATGTCAGCAATTTGCTGACATGCTTTATAATATAGTTAATAGAATATGATTAGAATTTCAGTGGCTAGAATATTCAACATAATGCCTTCAGGAATTTTCAATTTCATAAGGGAACTTTATGGTATTGTGTGCGGTCTTTTGGACTTCTACTTCTTCCTTTTTTTTGACTACCTTTTCCTTTTTTAGCTTCACGACAAGCCATTATCACGGGGCTATTGTCAGTTGTCACAGCTGAGCCCGAACAATTTTGGTTTTTGACGGCTATGACCACATCTGAGTTGCTGATTTCTCCTGTCTTTTTTGGTATACCTCATCTAAATATTGTACGATTGAGATTTCATTTGGACCTTAAAAATCGGTGCCCGAATTTGTGATCAATAGTCCGCTTCCTTCATTTCTCATGTTCTCTACTTAAAGAAGTGACACTTTTGTTAAAGGAAGGGAAAGAGGAAACGCTGCTCATTGATTCGCAATCACAGGAGCTATTTACAGTTGGTGTAGATGTAGAGGCATGGCAATCGGCGGTACACTATAAACCGTACACAAGTCGAACTTCTTAAACAAGTCAGAGCTGTTTTATTATCTAATCAATCGATGCCAATAATTCATGAATTACGCACATTTCCCTTTTTTCTGTCCAAGAAACTATCCAATATCATTCAGGACCCCAAAGTTCGGAACACATTGATTTAGCAGGCACTAACCATGCGCTTCCCAATTAAGTTAGAGCTATCTTATTAAATTAATTTCTTTGACGGAATCAAATGTCCCTACCCTGAAGTGCAGCGAAGTTTTTGTATTGCACGAGTTGTTTAGGTTGATTTTGTAGATTTAAAGGTAGCTCTGACATACTCAGGATGCGCGCAGTTGTTACTCTGAAGCTTTCGCGACTTTGGAGTCCTTAATGAGAGTGGATTGCTTGATTATTTTACAGCATAAAAGGTCCCCAGCGGGCAAAACTCCGAATTTTATTCATTGCATGAGTTGTTTATGTCGATTCGGCAGACAGTAGGATAGCTATGATTTGTTTAGGAAGTTCGACTTGTTTGTGAGTTGTTGATTAGCCTGATCTATGCTTAAATATGTACTTGCTTGACATAACTTGCTGAATTAGTACATCCTAAAATTTATGTCTTGAAGAGATAGAAGACAAAATATTGCTGGATAAGGATATGAAAATGTATTTTCTGAAGAATCATAAAAATTTAAGAATAACAGATTGCCGCTCTTCTCCACATCAAATGTAATTTATCGATTTTATTTTACCTGTGGAAGCAAGTACGTTGGGAAGACGGTGAATTATCTGAATGAGAGAGTTTCGGAACACCCTCCAAAGTGGTTAGTCAACCCTTCACAGTGTCCACCAATATCCACTGCAATTCCAACTAGCACTATCACAAGACATTTACAAATCTGTTATCATGAGACTGCTGTGATCAATTTTCGCATGAAGTACCACATCAACAACAAACACACATTACGGATCACAGATTCTCTCATTATTGGGCGGTGCAATCCCGACTTATGTTTGCAAAATGATTTTATTTCAAACCATAACTTACCTTGGTGGCTTTAGTCTCTGTTTTGCTTCTTCTATTATGTAAGTTATCTCATAAGTCTATTAGATGATAGGTTTGCTTGCTCTCAATTTTGTTGATAGATTGATTACTGTAGAAGTATATGATTTCAGATTTTGGATTTTCATGACTTGATGGGACGATCCCTATCAGTCAAAGGATCCTATCTGAATGATGAGGTTCTGACGCTTGCCTTTTTGCATTTCACAACATAGATTAGACTTCACAAATGTTTTGAACAATTTCATGCGTAATAACGTTACATCGCGCGCATTTACTACATTTTAATAACATTTTTGTAGAAGATTTTATCAGGCTGGTTTCGACATGCCGGATAAAACGGCTAGCAGATTCCCTGAAATTAATGTTTGCATTTTGTATTTGCTTTGCCATTCTTTCCTTGTGACGCAACACTTAATTAGGGTCAAACGTAACTACGTTACACGAATTGACATGAAATTCGAGTAGTGGTTACTTATCTGAAAAAGTCTGCGAATTGAAAGATTTGATTGATGCCATTATTCTATGAAATAAAACTTGATCATCATAATCATCATCACAGAAGTTGTTGAAATGGATATCGTGCATTTCTCTAGTAGCTATCTTAACAAACGAAGCGCAATAACGTTACACGTACGAAATCAGGATTTACATTTGGTTGAGGTGGAAGATATTTCGGCTTCGCATTCACCAGTTAGCCTCAACACAACACATCAAAGTACTTTTATGCTTGTTGGGGGCTTTCAGGTGCATGGTGAGATGCTCCTGTCGTACTACTGATAGAAGTAGGCAGCAGTGATGAAGGAATTTTGTTTCAATTATTTTTAAAATGGTTTATCTTGGGAAATAATAGATGAATGCAGGTTTCGCATCGCCATTCAGACTGATTTCATAAGTCATTGTAGACACATTTAATTCTAAACATTTAGGAACTAAAACCAAGATATTGACTTAATAAACAACTGCATGATTTACTGCGTATTATACGATATTAATAATAAACCTAGTTGACTAGATTCAAACTTAAATCGATAAATTTCAAATAATGTGCTTTTACGAACCCTTTAGAGCGGGTACGTCGGCAGATTCACCCTCGGATGAGGCTCACATGATCAAAGGCAGAAACCTAATACACATAAGGTGTCTCAGAGACTCAGAACACTCCTGAAATCGGTATTCACATTGATCAAAATTACACGTATCTTGGGAGCATCCGAGGCTGCAAGCTCAGTGACTGATCTCTCCAACAGATTGCGAAACAACGTGTGTCGATCACTCAACGATTTAACAACGATGTCGTGCTACATTTTTATGAAGACATTCTTTCAGACAGGTATTATGCGTAATATTTGTTCCGGAAAACTCTTGTCTGTCGGATGGTCTGTTTATAACTCGAGCTTTCAACTCGCTTCCTCATGAGAAATGACCTGACATTAGGGTGCCCACAGGTCTGGAAAAGTATTATTTTCAAGAAAATGTCTGGAAAATAGGATGGTCTGGAAAATCTGGAAATTCTGGAGAAATATAGGATGAATAGGTCTGGAAGTATTGAAACTTCACTCACATTTTTTCAATTGCATTCTGTGAGTTCATTGCTGCAAGCTACGCATGTATTGCTTTCCTAGCGCTTCTCTTTTACTTTTCAAATATGTTTTGCCAGTACTTAGAGATACTTGAGTAACCATTGAGAAAAGTCAAGCACTAGGAAAGCAATGTAGCACAGTTTATCTCAATGAATGCGCAGATGGCGTTTGGAAATATATGAGCGAAGCTTAAATACTTTGAGAAAATTGAAAGCTTGACGTGGACAAAAGCGTAATTGGGGAAACGTTTTAGTAAACAGAGTCATGTATTTAATGAAGACATAATGAAGGGGAAAATATATGCAACTTGATTACGGAAACCATCTGGTCAATGACGCAAGAAGTATTACAAATCTCGTTGATAAAAAAAGAAGTTAGATGAGCGACTGTATCGTCTATTCCTTTTCATAATTTTCGATATTCAATTTTCCCTGAAAGACCATGAAAAGGGTAGTGTGTGAACTGCTAGTTATAATTTTAAATTGTATAATTTCAAGTTGTCCATGTTTCTTTTTCATATTACCAAGACGAACTGGTTTTACCTTAGTTTTGTTTTCTGATAGTTTTAAGTAATGTCAATTACTAAATATTAACTCAGTTGCTCCACTAGCTGTTTAACTGTTGGCTTTGTTATGATATGTAGTTGGTTATTAATGAAATTGATTTACCAAAATAGTCCGTTCATAATGCGCCAAAAGTTGTGATATTCCAACACAATTTCCGTAACTTAATGACACAAAATTGCATTTAAGAACAGTCTAGCAATAACAAATCCATTATAGCTGTAAGTAGCAGACTACATGCATTTTTTAAAAAGAACTTCAGTGATGTGCACTATAAAAATGCTCGTATATGCATGCTGTTTGTGTAGTACTGCAGTTGCAAAAGGAGTAATATTATATTCGAATAAAATCATCTTTAAAAGAAAGTTCTATTTTTCTGATTATAAAGAAAATGTGATGATGTGTGCTCAAGATTGAAAGCGTTTAAATGCCAGCTGCCATATGGTAGCCACTGAGCTTCATTCCTCATAATTGCAAAAAACTTTTATGACAAATTCAAATTGCGAAAACTATTTTTGTCTCATTTTGAAGTTCAATATTCCTTTTTCATTATTGCATCAACTGGTGAAGCGTAAAATTCATTTACAAGTATTAAGGTGCAAACTATCTAAGGTGAATCAATTATCTAGGTAATCTAAGTGCACCAGTGCATTCGAATGCGGCCTTTTATTCAGCTCACTCAGGTCTTCGCTCATTCAACTATTTCGTTCGTTCAGTCAGTTTGCCTGTTCATTTTAATTTAGCGCTGTGTCGTGCAGTTCAGCTGAAACACTCAAGTCACTCACTTGCTTTTTGTTCACTTTGAAAGGCACCAACGTTGTGGGACTAGGCGCTCGTTGACCACATTGAGAATCAAGGAAGATCTTTTCTTCATATTGTCCATCATTCTTTCTTATACGTCTGCTTTGTCATTTTGTCAATTTGTCAATTTTAAAAACTTTGATTAACTGTACCTGGTTTGCCTTTGTCTCACAATCGACTTAGATAGTCATAAAACTGCCGCTACAGGGAAGCCATCCAATTCCAAATCCCGGATTCCTGGTAAGATGGCAACCCTATACTATATTCATCAAGTACTTTATTATCGTACATCATTGAAGTATATAACTCGTAAATATTTGAAGCATTAATTACTTAGAGGTTTACCACAGCCTTTAATTTTTCACCCTGCAGAAATCGAGAGAAGTTTTATTAAATATTTCGTTTGGCGATCGAAAATTCTTACGCGCCTACTAAAATGACCTTAGAAATCCCTGTCTGGTCTGATCTTTAATCTACTCATTTACAATGTTCACGAACAGAAACAACAGTTCGGATTTATGTGAGCGAAAGTTGCTATAAACGGCTGTCTATGTCTGAACAGCGAAAAGCGATATGAGAATTCCAATGGCGATTTGTCTGTCAATGACAAAGATACAGCCGATGCTTTTAATACTTTCTTCTCGTCGGTTTTTATCGAAGAGAACGATGTCCTGCCTGATTGTCCTTTAAGAAATAATGAACTATTATCAGATGTTGACATCACTGATGACATTGTTAGAGAGAATATTGAGAAATTATCCCCCAATTCATCTCCAGGAAATGACGGGATTACAAATTTGATGTTAATTAATAGCGGTCATTGTATAGTGCCTGTTTTACGTAAATTTTTTCTCATCTCCTTTGTTCGGGCAAAGTGCCTAGAGACTGGAAAGTTTCTTGTGTTGTACCTATTTTCAAGAAAGGTTACAAGTCCGACTGTTCAAATTATCGTCCAATCAGTCTTACATCATCCATCTGCAAATTACTTGAAAGAATTGTCAAGACTGCTTTGTTAAATCATGTAATGACCCATTCTCTTTTACATGGTTCTCAGCATGGCTTTTTGCCTGGTCGTTCGTGTTCTACGGCACTTTTGAGTTTTACTGATTATGTAACATATAATGTAGATAATGGCCGTTGTGTAGATGCAATATATATTGATTTCTGTAGAGCATTTGATTCTGTCCCTTTCAGACGTTTGATTGTTAAATTGCGCTCTTTTGGTATATGTGGCTCTTTACTGGATTGGATTTTCTCGTTTATCTCTGATCGTGTCCAATATGTCAAAGTTAATTGGACAAAGTCTTCTTTATCCAGCGTTACAAGTGGCGTACCTCAGGGTAGTGTTTTGGGGCCAATTCTGTTTTTAATGTACATTGACGATATTGACAGTTTGTTCAAAATGTGTAAAGTTTTGAAGTTTGCCGATGATATCCGGTTATATGCTCCAATAAATATCAGTGATGATAGTGACTGTGTTAGGAAAATGCAGCAAGATTTGTTCAACTTGCAAGACTGGTCGAACAAATGGTTAATCAAGATTAATTTTGAAAAAATGTTGTTCTATTCATTTTGGTCGCCAGAATCCCAGCTACATGTATCAGGTTAATGGTCTAAAGCTAAAAACGGTTGTTGAAGTTTTAGATCTTGGTGTGTTGATATGTAATACCCTTAGTCCCACTAAGCAATGTCACTGTGTTGCCAATCGTGCTCGAAGATTGTTAGGCACTTTTAGATTGGCTTTTAAATCTCTGGATAATCAGACGATGTTACTGCTGTACAAGGCTTTTGTTCGACCTCATTTGGAGTATTCGTGCTCCATTTGGGCTCCGTATTTCCGGAGAGACATAAATTTACTCGAAGGTGTACAAAGGCGATTTACTAAAGGGTTATGTGGTCTTCGAGAATTATGTTATCGTGATCATCTAGACTCTCTAAGATTGCCCTCACTCTGTGAAAGACGTCTATGTGCAGATTTGGTATTTGTTTTTAAACTATTATGTGGTTATTGTAATGTTGACTCTGATCTATTTTTCACCATGTCTGAACTTACACGAACTCGCTCGCTCAATCGGAAACTGGTGCAAGGACCTGCTCGCCTCCTACTACGGCATAACTTTTTCACAGTACGCATCATCTCGCAGTGGAACTCAATGCCATCTTCAGCAGTTTACGCAGCTTCGGTGAATGAATTCAAGCGTAAAATTCGATGGATACTTTCTTCTGTTTAATGACTTTTGACTTTCTTTTCTTACTTTTATTCATGATTTTATGTAATTTGTTGACTCCGTCCGGAGCCTTATCCAAATACAAATACAAATTAATTTCCCCCACAGTAAATGTAAGACTGAGGAGCGTCAGTTCAGTTCGTTCATCAGTTTCATGACTTGAAAAATATTAGTTCATTTCAGAGGCAGATACCAGGAAATGCCGTTTGCTAAGTTACTTCGCTTGCCAGTGAACGACTAAGAACCTCGTTTATTTACAGCCTCGTTTATTTATTCAAATGCACTGGTTAGAACTGCTAACTAAACAGACGGTCACTGAAATCATCTTGCTCACTTTGCTTGATTTGTGAGTAGGTCGAATCATTCGTTGGAGTCCTAAATAACGCGTTCGGTTATTTTCCGCTAGTCTCTTCTGTCATCCTTGCTATCACGTGCAGGTTAACATCGCATCAACCTTTGATGCTGTCTGTCCACCATGAATCGGCTCTACGACTGCTGCCATTCGCGATACCAAACGGCACGATCCTCACTAGACAATGATCTTTCATACGGCAGATGTGGCCGAACAGACCCAGTTTGTGCTTATTAATCAGATACACAAAGACTTCATTATTGGCGGTGCGGTGAAATCATCTAACATCTAAAATCATTCGGAAGCACCACCACTAAAAGGCATCGAGACCCCAGTTATCCGTCTTTCTCAACGGCCACTTTTCCGAAGTAAGCATCTGCACGCTGGAAACACACGATTGCAGCACCGTGCATTATATTTCTTGTGTTAATCACGTGACTCCTCATATTTTTTCAATACCTGCGAATATCTCGAATGCCATGCCTGGCCATACCAATGCGCTGAAGAATTTCATTGCACATCCCTCGCCATTTATCGGGATTCCAAGATAGGTGAACTTGAGGACTGTTTCAATTGCACTGCTGTTGGTCGAAAGCTATGCTTTATGACTTGTCTCCACTATCACTAATCCCTCCGCTTTATCGGTGCTGATCTTACAGCCACATCTTCCTGCATCTGAAGAAACGAAGTTTAGGCTATTCTTCAGTTCTCACCAACTTTCATCCGAAAATGTTATATCATCAGCAAGGCCTGGGTTGTTGATAGGCCGTCTTTGAATTGACACCCCTGCCGCATTATAATGCGCTCCAGGTATCCAAAGCCAAAGTAACAGGTCACAGGGGATCGCCCTGCCTGGAATCCTTGTCTGAATCAGTCACTAGTTTCATTTCCGAGTGTATCTGCAGCCTTAGCACTGTAGTACATTCATTTTAAATGTGGATAATCTTAGCATCCACTCCGCATGATTTCAGTGCTGCCCACATGGCGTCTTGCCGAATGTTACCGAAAGCCTTAGAGAAATCGATGAAACAGACCATCAGCAAGAATCTGTTGTACAGTGCTGCTGTCGCTACGGAAACCTGTATGTTCTTCTACCAGAATGGCTTGACAGAAGCTGTCAGACGCTCTTGGATGATCAGTAAGAAAACTTTAAACACGTGATTTATCAGAGATAGGGTGCAGTATTTGCTGCAGATTCTTAGATCTCCTTTCTTTGGCAGCGTCACTATGACCGACTTGTTCCATTCATCAGGAACTTTACTGATAATGAGCAGCTCTTCTGCCAATTTCACTCCACCTGCATGTAGTATCTTTCCTGTGATGCCATCTGTGCCGTGTGGTGGCCTTGTGTGGTTTTAGTTTCTTGGTCGCTGTTTCGACTTCACACCCGACTACTTTGTCATTTCTGTCGTCGTCTTGTAGTGCCATGTCTTCGACTTCTGTCACTAATGTGATGTCACAATCATACGTCTACCCATGCAGGTCTCGGAAGTACAGCACATCTCTCTTTGGTCTCGTCGTCTCCTTGGTCTGCAACAGGTGGCCATCGCGATCTTTAGCATATCGTTGCTTCGGGTTCCCATTTTCTATTGATATATCTGATCAGCAGATATACTTAGCGTTTCTCTGCTTCAGCACAGTCTGCTCAATCAGTCGGTATTTTCCTGTAGCCACATTTTCAAATCGGCTTGCACCGTCTTTCGAACTTTATTGCACTCGTTCCTGTACATTTTCATGTTCTCTTCAGACTGTATTCTGCTCTGTTTCGACATTGCTTTTTCATCCGTGAATAGCAGTGTCCTTTCTATCGGCAGACTCTGTCATTGCCTCTTTGCCGAATACAGCCCAGCTGTTCTTTCTTCCAACTTTTTTCTGACCTTAGGTTAATCAAACCAAACGTTTAGGTGAATATTGGGTAAATTGGGATTATCAATAAGTCTGGAATTTTTTCATGAGTCCGGATTATTATCATCCGAAAATGCACGTGCACCCTGTGACAAGTGGTTGATAGTACAGCAGCGTGGATTACAGTTTAAGGAGTCACAAATACATACAGCAAGGCACATACATTTTTAATCATGATTAGGATAGCTTACGTTTTTTGGTGGACGGTTGCCGAATTACCCACTCAGTTTGAGTATCGTGATTATATGACAAATGAGATAGCAGCCTGAAGGTAAAGTGTGACTTTGGCTCCTGGTCAAAACGCTATTTTCAGGAAATGGTCCTAAAATTCGGTTTCAATAAACCTGTTCCATGGCAAGTTTCGAAAAATTTGAATAACGGAGACGGTCTCGGCAACATCAAAGACTATGTTTCTCTTAAAATTTTAGTCGGAAGACCAATAGTATCTGACTACTAGTGGAAGTGGGCCTACTGAGACCTGGTTTCAAACCCCGTCTACTAATGACCTTGTCAATTAATTTTCCTCTTAAAATTTAACAGAGACGTAGGTTTGAGATATTGCTGATGACGTTTCTGTTATTTGCATTTTATCTCGAGACTTTTCTTGGCAGTTTTATGAAAACCATTTTGACTTGACTCCGTGACTTTAACTGTGCAGTACATGCCACAGCTTGTGCAATCCGCAAACTTATTTCCAACAACTTCTAGGATACTAACATGATTTCAACCATAGAGTAGGGATATATAGGTAGAGTGTCGACTCAAAAAAGTATCTGTATACAGTGAAATGTTTTTGGATGAAAAGATTCAGTTTTTTGCGGAGATTACGTTCCCGTGGTCCAAAAAAATTATTTGAACAGTTTTAAAAAAATCAAAATTTTGCCAATTTATATACTACCGAGATGACTCCTCTATGTGTAGTATGAAACAAGTTGGATATCAAAAGGAATGAGTATTTGCTAATAAGCATCCTAACTAAGCGGAAATCAAGCTGATTATCAAGGGAATTTCATGCTCCGCATTATAATGAAAGTCTTCATGAAAAAGTCGTGATATTATTCAGGTTCAGAAAACCTGAATAATATAGAATGAAATAGTGGGCTTGACATAATTTTTTTAACACCAGAGGAACCCGCAGAAAAACGATGTTGTTCTCGCAAAAAAATCTTTATCGAGGCCTTTCAGCTGCCGCCGGCTGTCATCGTCGGCGGCAGCTGAAAGGCCTCGATAAAGAGTTTTTTTACGAGAACAACATCGTTTTTCTGCGGGTTCCTCTGGTGTTAAAAAAACCTGAATAATATCACCGGCATAATTTTATGATTCGATCACTAAATTCATGTTTCATTTCTTGAATCTGAATAGTGATGTGGACCTATATTTACATATTTCAAAGTTAATTGAAATCATTGTCTTTGATTATGCCATTTTGCTCTGCCAGTGGCAGGTTGCCTATAATATGATCACGCTTAAGAAAATACTCTAGAGGTTGAGCATGAAAGTAATAGGAACCCATCAAATTTCTCATTCAACAAACATCAAATCTCCAAGGCTGTCATGGGAATCTGTGAAATACCATTATTCCTGCATTACATTCATGATCACTCAATTCCGTTCTAATTTCTGCAAAACTGCAAAACTGTGCATATCACACATTTGGTGACAATACCACCTGTATCTCCCTTGAGTTCATTTAATAAAATCGAAAGTGTATGCACATTGAGGATTTAATAAATGCGGAGTTACCACTTTACCTAGTATACCTACTCTATGATTTCAACGTTGCTCATATGGTATAATGATCTCGATCAAATCTTTCAATTCGTAGACTTTTTCTCATAAGTAGCAACTACACAATTTTCGTAGCAAATCGTGCAACGTCGCTACGGCGGATTTTAATTTTTGTTGATTCAGTTATGAAGAATAGCAAAGCAAATGAAACATGTAAGCACTAGCTTCAGATTATGTACATAAACCATATAGATATATTTTATTTAATTTATCCGCTAAATTGGTGCCAACCTATTTAATAGACTGTACTTCTACAAAGTCAGTGACTGGAATTTATTATCTAAGTGCGATGTAGCGTTGTTACTCATTGAAACGGCCAGTTATACCTTCAGATAAATTGATGTCAGATACACACGATAGGATTTGAAATTTATCAAAGCTTATGTCACAATACTCGCGAGTTACTTATTGAGACCTTGGATAATTGCTTAGAATGATCAAATATAATTTCAGGGGTCTCACTCTACCTTGAATTCCTTGAATGGGCAATTTTCTTCCTTGAATTTCCTTGATTTATATTCTTCCTTGAATTCCTTGAATTTCAAAATTAAACGACCTACACTTTAGAAGGCTTCCTACCTACACAAGATTTTTGCTAAATTTTTTGCTTTTCAATTGCCAGTGTAGTCTCACTATTCTGAGTGATTTTAGAGTTTTGCCAATTCACATCATAATTATGTTATTCACAAAAAACTCGATCATTCAATTTAGATGTCATGATTGCATGTGTTTATCATTTCAGAATACGTCGATGACCTACTGAAATTTAACGTGTTAGATACACAGTCAACGAAACCTTGTAAATATTAGCTTACCAGTTAGGAATTAAGTACAGATAAACCAGATCAGCAGTTGTATAGCCTAACGTCTACCAAAATACTAATTCACTTGTCCTTCATGATGTTAAAGAACGCTTATTACTTTGTAGACAACTCTATTGACAGTATCAATTCAGCCCCCTGCAGGCACTACCTGCAAACAACAGAAACACACAAATTACAAACTACAGCATACTCACGACATAGATCAGAGCTAGCACATAGAAGAACAAATACATACGGAAACACTTCCCATCGTTATCCATAACGAAAATGATGTATCCTGCGGCACTGGATACCCCATCGGATAAATTCCCCAATGAAGCATCAGAAAACACCATAATCTTCCAAGTTGATACATCCTTGAGTTCTGGTATCGTGACATAGGACCGAGAAGACTTCAATTTCAAGTTTTTGCCCTTTTATCAAGTCAGAAACAGTGGCAAGCTGAAAGCGGGATGAAAGATCGACTACTTCAAAAGACAGGTCGGGACGAGATCCTTGCGCAGCCCAATTACATTGGCCAACCATACTGCGAAAAAGTGTTCTTTCTTCACTGGTGAGCTTTTCCTGTTGCTGCCTGACTCGATCAGCTTCTAGCGTTACACACTGAACTTTTTTAATGAAGTGATCTTGAGAGCATTCAATGGAATTTTTGTTCCTTTGTATTCGAAATCCGACGTATGTCATGTCATTACATTCTACTTTTCCTGTTACGAAACGTTGTCTCAGTTGAGTCATCACAGTTTGCTCAAAGACTTCATCACCAGTGTAGTGGAAATCGTCGATGTGTGTGATAAGGACTGCTACCAACCTCCCGTCTAGCTTCATGTAGAATAAAGAGGGGATCCACCGTTGACTTCGACATGCCGCAAGTCATGAGGAATTCCGAAACTGCATTGTAGAATTTCCTTGCTGCATCCACTAACCCATACAATGTCTTCCGAAGTTTTCAAACAGTGCCTTTTTCCACGCCGGCTTCTAATGGTGGCATTACGTAGACATCATTGGAGATATTGTCTCCTTGCAGAAAAGCTGAACGAATGTCTGTGGCCTTAATTCGCCATCCATTACTGGCAGCCAGAGATGAGAATCCGTAAAGAGCTCTTCGCGGCAGTGGGAGAGTCCTTTGCCACGTCAATTTCTTCCTCGAAGCCACGAGCTACGTCGGTAGCCACGAGCTTTTACACCTGGTTTTTCGACAAGAACCCAAGTCGTACTGATGCATGGCTGATTGTCAAAAGTCATCTCTTCGTAAACTTCAAACTCCTGCATTCGGCTCAACTCCTCGAGTTTTGCTGCTACACACGCTGCCTCGCCATTCTGTTGGTTGGGTATCGTGACAACGTTGACATTCTCTTCACATCTTTCAAGCCGCCTCCAATCATAGACTGCTGAGAGATTGACGCTCTTCCTTTGACCGTCTGTCGTGCAAATGTTGTACCAATGCTTCGTGGTCGTGGAGGCTTTGCCAGCTCGTCCAGTTATTTCTCCATTCTGCCACTCATCCTCTTCATCTGCTTTATATTCTATGACATAGTTTTTCTTCAAGATTGCTTTAGCATCATGACGAGGAGCATCTACATGTCCATCATCAGAATCTTGCGGAGCATTGATTCCATTTGCGACTGAAGTGTCTTCCAGAGAGGCAGATTCCTTCCGTGCCAATGTTTCTTTGATAGCAGTACAGTCAGCAGGATCTGGGACAGCACCCGTTTCGAGAAGTTCTCTCACGCGACCATCATCAGAGGAAACAACAGCTTCTGGTGCTTGAACACTTGTCTGAGGTGAAGCATCAGCTCCTTCTCTGTCTAATGACCCACGAGATACACGATTGGAAGAAACACGAACGTATACGCTACCATGACGAACGAAAACCACAGTTCCATCTTGAAATATCACTTTGGCAGGCCCTTGCCACTTGTTGCGATTTTCTCTCTTGTAATACACGATATCCCCGTGATGGAAACGTTCTTCCATGGTCTGGATGCGATGCCGGAGGGCTCTTCGAATGCGTTCGTCAGATTCGCATTGGGTGTACGCCGTGCGAGCGGAATGAAGAGCATTCAGATGATCGCGCAAAATCTCGGAAGTCGTCGTTCCTTGCAGCGCAGGCAATTTATCTGTGTAAATATTCGGGAGGTTGGGGTTCTTTCCAAGCACTAGCTGGTAGCTGCTATATCCGTTGACCATTTTCAAAGAATTTTTCGCAACATTTGCCCAGGCGAGGAGTACTTCAGGGCTGGAGGAAGGGTTTTCATCCATCAGGATTTCCAGCATTCTATCAGTCACCGCATGGTTCCTCTCACATAGCCCGTTGCTCCACGGGCTTTCAGCTCCTGTGGTATGAATGCGCACATTCAGTAGACCAGCCATTTCCCGAATCTCATGATTATTGAATTCTCCTCCATTGTCGACGAGCATTCCCTCCATCACTCCCCAACCGCCGCCAATCCAATGAAGAATGATTGCGTTGACAATATCTCTTGGTTGTTTTGAGGGAACAAAGATTGCTACACTAAGACGTGTGGACATGTCGATCATGTGAAGTATATAGCTCTTGTTTTTCCATATCTTCAAATCCATCGCGACGATTTCATTAAAGCGGCTTGCCTTAGGTAGAGAACAATCGGCCGTGCTGGAGTTTTCGCATACAGTTTGCATGTTTCGCACTTCTTGTAAATGTCATCCAAGTTCTTGATGACAGCTTCTGTGCAAGCACCCGCATCTTCAAGGAGAGATCGGAGACGTCCTTGGGTTGGGTGTCCAAATTGTCGATGGAGTTTAGCTAAGGCTTCCATGCGCTTGGAGTCCTCTATTTCTTGTATGCGAGTGTAGCAAGGTAATTCTACCTGATCACACTGCAAAAGAGGAATGCAATAGTGACCACAGCATGTAAAATTTAATGACACAGTTGATCCAAGTATCTTAGCACTGTCATTTTCCATATCAACCTTTACCTTGGCTGCTTTCAGAGCCTTCAAACTCAACAAAAGAGGAAGACTTGACCACCACGTCAGTACTGATGGTCACGCTTTTCCCGGCTATCGTGCATGGCAATATGCATAAACATATGGATTTCCGCCGTTCACCTCCACCAAACTTGAAAGTTCTTTCCCCTTCACCGAAAGTCAAAGATCTCCTTTCGTCCTGTGGCATTGAGTCAAGGTAAATTTCGAACCACCTTTTCCCACAAACTGTTGATGTACACGCTGTGTCCAAAACTGCACAGTTAACAGCTTCTTCTCCAAGCCGATTTCTCGCTGCAGCGTCATAACCTGTATACAAGGCGACCTGCTCCGCTGATTCTTCCTTGACAACATTGACTGTTGCGGAATTTTCATCAGAATGAGGGCAATTGGCGATCAGATGACGGAAAGATCCACAACATTTGCATAGCAGCCGAGCTCCTTCGCTGTTAATGGGATTAATCTGACGATTCGAACTTGAGGATTGTGAATTCGCTGAGGGATTTGAATTATAACTTCGATTTCCACCCCGTCTTCCTTGCCAACCACGACTACGACAAGGGCGATAGCCACGTCCACCTCTGAACTGTTGCGCAGTAAAATTGCACTGGTCTTTGTTTGGTTCTGAGCTAGATGCTTCGTACGTTGGCTCCAATCTAAATGGTTCAGATGTGGAGGCGCCTGCTGCGCCAAAATCTCCTTTGAATTTCCTCAAAGATCGCTTGGCTTGCTCAAACAAAGTCGACTTTTTGTCAAAATCAACTCCCGAGAGTACGAGTAACTTTTCAGACTTTTCAAGATGAGCATTGCTCAGAAGTTCGAAGCACAACATTTCTTGTGGTAGTACTATTTTCTTCTTCAGAATTCGGTTGTATTTTTGTTCAAAGTCCACTATGTAGTCGCTTACTTTCTGCCCGCCAACACGCTTGCACTGTTTGAAGTCTTCATACTTATCGAGGCAATCTTGAATATCATCTTTTCCCAGTTTTAGCTCCATGAAGTCCAACAAGGCTGATAGGCCAGTAGCTTTACTCAAATCATCTTTGTCCATTTCTTCCATCACTTGCTGTCGAATTGGTTCATTCTCGGGAATGAAAAGAGCCACAGCAACACCACGCTTCTCTTCCGCTAAATCAGTAATTGTGCTCCATAATTCCACTTCCGTACGCCAACTTTCGAATGACTTTTCACCACTCTTGAAGGCAGGGGGCGATAGTTTGAGAGACATCACGCTTCTGCTACCACTGTTAAAGAACGCTTATTACTTTGTAGACAACTCTATTGACAGTATCAATTCAGCCCCCTGCAGGCACTACCTGCAAACAACAGAAACACACAAATTACAAACTACAGCATACTCACGACATAGATCAGAGCTAGCACATAGAAGAACAAATTCATACGGAAACATGCACAAGACAATAACACATGATGGATATGTACACTTGCTTCATCAGATATGATGATACGAGTGACATACGAATGCAACTCCATTGAGACTTCAAGGTACATGTATGTTACTGGGCAATAATATTTTCGCCTAAGTTGTATAAAAATTCTTCAAGCAACGGAGGGATAACCACTTAATTCTTTAATTCAGCGACAAGTTTCGACCGGTGCTTCGGTCCTGTTCACGCAAACTGGCACATCAAATGCCGCCTTGATAACAATTCACAGTACCTACATAAATGAGAGAGGTAAGACGTGACCTTCAGTTCACGTGCACTAGACATTAAAATGACCTTCATAAAATATAAGAAGCAAATAGTGACTTCTACTGACTAAAATAATAGTATTATGAAAGAATGTCTAAAAATGATACAGAAGCAAAATCACTTAGAGACTAATCGTGTCCATGTGTCATCCACCACACACTTCACTCTGTTTGAGGAACCGAGCTTCTTTGTCCACCATGCCTCCTTAAATATTCTCCTCTTATACCATGAGTTGTATAAAAAGCATGCCTATCGTTCTTCGCATCGCATATAACAATATCGAAAACCTTGGTCCTCGAAAGTTAATACATTTGACTTGTTACTCACAGCAACTATGCCAATGGTCTGCATTCGATTCACCCTCGTTTGAAAGTTTGGTATCTACATGTAACTGCAACTGAGAGGGACATCATCTTTGGTATTGTGATAATAGAACGATAACTGTAAGGCCCAGTCATTTTCCATTTATGGAAGAACTTCGTGATGACATAAAGAAGATTAGACATAAACAAAATCGCAAAGATACTAAACGTGAGCTGAGAGATGCCATCGTAAGTGGTGTTTCATATCTGCAATTACACCTTCCACTGAAAAATTAACTGCTAGCGTCCTTATCATTCATCTCACCAAAAGCAAAATCCAGCGCTCGGTTGATTGAAATGGCTCAAACTGTCATGAAAATAACGAAGAGGTTCGACGATTATGAAATCATTACAGCATGCACATCCTTGAGGCAATATCGCTGTCTAACTGATGACCTAATTCCGAACACCTCTGTGCAAGTGCGAGTAGATGCATATTGGACTGCTATATTTTCAATTTTGAAAGAAAAGGGCGACGATGCGACTGCTCTTAAAAAACTGATAAAAATGGCATGCTCGCTAGCTCATAGCAATGCGTTTATCGAACGTGGTTTCTCAACCACTAAAGCTATTTTAAATGATAGACAGAGTTTGAAGTACTCTACGGTTGCGGCCATGAAGATCATCAAAGAAGAAATAACAAGAAGTGGTGGGGCAGAATTCGTCGTTATCACTCACGACTTGCTGGCGCGCTGTCGAAAGGCTCGCTCTGTTTACTTTGAAGCCCCCAAGATTGAAGAAGAAAAGAAAGAAAAGACGAAAAAGCTTGCTGAAGCCAAACAAAAGGAAAATGAAAAATTACAGATATCAAGGTCAGCTAGTCAGTTGGCAGAATGAAAAGGAAAATCTAGAAGCCTCCATCAGAAAGGAAAAGACAGTGATAAAATATCAAAATGATGCTTCCGAACACGCCATGAAAGAGAGTTTGCTCAGCACCAAAAACGAACAGAAAAATAATCTGATCCACGCGGCCCTAGTTGCACAAGCATCGAAAAGAAGTGCGGAACAGTCATTGGAAAAACTGGTGCAAAACTTGAATGCTCACTGCGAAAAGAAACCCAAAAGAAGCGAATCATCATAGTGCTTGTTATTGTTAGATAGTCCGGGAGCTAGCGTGAAGTTGTGCAGAGAACGAGGTAGTACATAAAACTTTCACATAGCATAGTACACCTCTAACCTACTGCAAAACTTCGCGTCTGCCGGATCAGATCATTTGCTTTTCAGAAATAGAGAGGATAACACAATCCTATGTATTTCCAGTGGTAAAATTGTGACATTTAGGGTGTTGACTCCATTTTTTCGAATTTTTGCTCATAAAAGTTACACAAATTGGTATTTTGTTGAACTGGTTATTATAGAAATCATCTACAGATCATGATCTTTCAAATGAGTTATCATTCAGTGACAGAGGATGAAGTAAAGTGTACAAACAGGCACGTTTCGTTAAAGTATATCAACAATTTTCCTGAAATTTCTATGTTAAAATTTGCAGTTACACCAACGAAAAGTGTCTGTTTGTACACTTTACTTCATCCTCTGTCACTGAATGATAACTCATATGAAAGATCATGATCTGTAGATGATTTCTATAATAACCAGTTCAACAAAATACCAATTTGTGTAACTTTTATGAGCAAAAATTCGAAAAAATGGAGTCAACACCTTAAATGTCACAATTTTACCACTGGAAATACATAGGATTTTGTTATCCTCTCTATTTCTGAAAAGCAAATGATCTGATCCGGCAGACGCGAAGTTTTGCAGTATGTTATAGGTGTACTATGCTATGTGAAAGTTTTATGTACTACCTCGTTCCCTGCACAACTTCACGCTAGCTCCCGGACTAAAACTTCTTATTTGATATTATTGTTGCTGATTGTCCCAATCTCTTGTTCTTGAACAACCAGCATTCTATCAAAGATGTTTTGTTGTTTTATCGTTCTACCAAAGACATTTCGTTGTTGTTTGTGCAGTTATTGAAGAGACGAAAGACTTCGTAGTCTATTTTATTTGAATCAGTATTCTATCAAAGATACTTCATTGTTAATCTCGCTTTACAGATTTATTCAGATTTTGTATAAAAATATATTGATTTATATTTCCTTGAATTTTTTCATTTCCTTCCTTGAATTTATGGTTTTTAGGGTGAGACCCCTGTAATTTGTGTAACGTTATTACGCTAGAAACGTAATAACGCTACATTCTACACAGCATTTATGACGCGAGTGAAAATCGATTTTACTGTTGTTCCATCATAAGTGACTGACGCTAGCCTAGGATATGAGATTATGGCACATTCGGCTCATTGGATAATCCTACAGATAAAAAATTCGCTCTGAAGCGTAATAACGTTACATTTTTTACGTGTTACGCCATGTAGAATTTTTCAGCAAAAATTGATGATACACATTTTTCTATGATTTTTAATCTTATTTAAAAGTAATACTGTTGAAATGAAAAATAATTAACTATTTTGGGTAAAAATTTCAAAATGAAATTCACTTAAAAAACAATGTGAATTTTTAAAAAATGGAATTTTGAAGAAAATTTTAAAAATTCAGCTATAAATCGACTTTAAGCACGTGTAATATTCGACATCAGATTCGGACTTTTGGGGAAATTTTAATGCGAAAAAGTGTGTTTGTAATCAATCTTCGACAAATTATTGTTTTGACCTAAATGTTGACAGTTGCGTGGAATTGCCCTCTTACAATGACTGCAGTCTCGGTTGAGCTTTTGGACCGAGTCCGAGTCTAGCCTCCAGCCAATAATTCAGGGACCGACATACATCTATCGATTTAAAACAGAATTGTTAGTGGTCCCATTTTTTAGTATACTCAATTTCTGAACATGAGGCTTCCAAACGTGAAGAATTTGTTGAAATATCGGAAATGATTCTGTTTCCTTCACCTGATTCACATGATCCTTCACCAGTTTCAATTCTTCAACGGAATCTATTTGACACTGCTTTCATCATAGAATTACACGTACTCGGCATCCTTAAGGTGCATATTCTGTTGCACAATCTATATATATAGTTCTGCAATCCTTTAAAGGCTCCTAGCGCCTCTGCGATTAACAGCAATCGTGGAGCTTTTCTTGCACTCCGATTGGTTATCAATGACCTAAATGGTATGAATTTTGCTTCCATGGATTTCCATTAATTAGCAAATAAGCTGTTTTCACATCAGTGATAATTTACAGATAATCTATGCTATGTCACATTGTAAACTCTCATGTTGAAGAACCAGCTTCAAAAATGTTCATCATGGCAAAAATTGAGATGGACTTAGTCGGACTCGGCAGCGTCATGCCTCCGAGTCCATATCCCTGCTTTTCATTGTCGCGTCTTACATTTATCGTTGATGACCTCACTCTATTTTGTTGTCCCCAAACGGCTCGCTCTATTTTTTAAGCGACATTAGTACGTTCTCTAAAAGTATGTGTTGTCGCCTGATGCGCATTTTAATGGTATTTCCCAAGATGACCTCTAGAAATGTTGCTTCTTAATTTTTCGCTGATGCTCTGTTTATGTCTTGATGAGCAATAAATTTCGAACTACGCCGATGGGTGAATGTCATTCCGCATCTGTCTCAGTATTTTCATTGTCATTTGATCATCATTTGTTTGCCTGTCTTCCTCTATCCATTCTTCTTTGATTACAATGTATCCATTTGTGCATCTCATTTCCAAAGGAATGCTTTCATTACTACAGTGACGTCATCTTCTACATGGCGCTTTATCATTTTGCATTTAGTGTTCCTTTCTGACAATCTTTGCATCAGCTGCTTATCCACCGTATGAAAATTTCTGCTAACATGCTTGCCACTGATGATTCTAGTACGATAGGTCTTCCATCAGAATGCCTATATATGCTCTGATCAAAAGTGTGCTCATGACTCATGAACACACTTTTGGTCAGAGCATTTATAGACAATTTTAAAGCATTCCTGTTAGTGAAATACAGCCCCACTTTCAGAGTAAGTTTCCACCATCATTCATTTCTGATCCCTTTCAATTATTGGTACCATGTTCGGCACATCGTCGCTGTCGCAATGATGCTTATCATGTGATTTTAGATGCAATACCTTCTATCTAGCAAGTGTATTTCGCGACAAGTAATGTGAAAATTTTTTGACAAATCGTTTTTCATAAGAAATTGTTGCAACTAAGATGTCCCATCTTGCGATGCTGCAGGAGAATCAGTTTTGTGCACGTTATCGAGTATAAGTCATAATTCAATCCTGCTATACAATAATGCAATTCTATGGATGGATTTCTCAATCTTTTTTTATTGCCTCTTGTAAAATTTTAAAAAATGCATATGTCATCCAGGTCTTCACTACTTGTTGCAAAATAAACAAGTCAAGTATTGTATTTGGCCTTGACGCAAATGCGCAATACGCTAAAATGAAAAAAAGAAATACCAGCAATTATATCTAGAATAGATGAATTTTATTAAATATGTCAATTATTGAAACATATTTATAAAAAGATTTCGTCGTTTTGCAATTTGAGACATTTTTCATGCGATTTTTTCGTTTTTCAAGATTGCTCTTCTATACTATTTTGCGACGTTTTTGAAAAATAATGGAACACAATTTTATCAACAAGAAATTATGATTATTTGAAATCGTGACGTTTCGAATAATGTAGTAATAATAATAAGCTTTGTCCATCTTCTGGCAAAATTATTGACAGTTACATGCTGGTTGATGTTGTTGGTCTGATAGTGAAATGAAGAATATTAAAATCCTAAGCAATTTGATGAAAATCTCGAATTCAAATAGAATTGCAATTTCTTATTGATAAAGTGATATTCCTTCATTACTAACTTCGCAAAACAGTACTAGAGAACAATTTCGAAAAACGGAAGAGTCGCATGAAGTGCATCAAATTACGAGATGACAAATATTTTTGCAAACATATTTCAATAATAATTTGCTGCCCAATTTCAGTGATATATGTCAATTATTTAGGCACAATGTGTTGTAACCAATGTAACATAATTCGTAGTCTTATGTAGCTTCAATATGAAAGGGAGTAGAATAAGTAAATGAGATCAATGTAGACCTAGTTTTAAGTGAAATTGCTGAGATGATTTATGACGAGCTGTGCACGTCTGCTCGAGTGGTGCCCTGTATATCTATTAATACTTAATAGTATTTAATATATTTCGTTGCTAACACAAAGTAAAACAGAAAATTGAATACCCTATGAGAGTTAAAAACATGTAAATAACGGAAAGAATAACAATTATCAAACAAATACGAATGATTTTGAAAAAGTAATGATGATAATTAATACTAAATATTTGGTTCAATTAGTTTAATATATTTCATTCAATTAATAAATGAATAAAATGTCAAATAAGTAATAAAATTACAATCGAAGGTCGAAACTTCTTAGGTATTGTAAAACAAAAATGCTTGTAACAACCTGCAAAAGCACCGTGTGCGGAAGTCTGGAATCAGGGCATCTGGAATCTTTCACACCTGTTACCATAATCGGCATCTCATATCAAAACTAATAAATTTGTTGTGTCGAAGGTCTTGGAATTATGCATGTCGTCACATGTCTTTAGCATATACGTTTCGATCATTATCAAAACGTGGTGAAATTTGTCTGGTGACATGAGGTCCGAATTTTCTCAAAATCTTATCATGTTTATGTCGCTGCATCCCCTTGATCTCAACAATCTTAAGTTTTTCTTAGATTTCATGACGAAATCTTCTGGTGAGGATCAGATGCGACCAAATCTAATAAACTGACTGCTGAAGCACTAGCACCAATTTTGTGGGGATATTATTTTCAGGAAATGTCAGTGTTGCTAGGAAGTTGAAACGTTCATTTTGTGATATGCATAAGTGCTTTGACCAGTACTGGTAACTTCCAGCTTTACATAAAATTAATCCGCCTCTTTATTATCAAACCTGATTCTGCTAGCTTCTAAACTATCTACATCGATAATTGTTGCAATTTTGTCAAAATGTCCGCAATTGAAGATCCAGTACATTAATCATCTATGTATCTTTGGTCGTGGACGTGCTAATGCAATATTTTTCTCTTTCATCGGATTTTGCGTAACCAAATGTAATGAAGTAGGAAGATATCTACAACTAATGAGCTGCAGCTACCTCCCATCGGAATCCCAAGCTTTTGTTTGAATGCGAATTTGCTACTCGTAGTTGCAATGTATACTTCATGGATGAAATTATTTGCAGCTTTGAAGCTATACTTGGTAAAACTTTTATATTTCTTTTTTAACAGGAGAGCTTTATCAAAACCTGATGCAAAGAAATTTCCTATTTGTGTCGTTAAAATTGATGTTCTCTAATTATTACCAAGCCTTTATTTATTTTCATTGATAATTGCTTAGTACTTGAGTTTGATTCTTAAGATGAGTTCATGCTTTTTTCTCACATTCTCGTAGGTTTTGTTTTTTGTAAAGTATTTGAGAATTTATTATCTGTTTTGATTTACTCGGTGATATTATTTTTTCAGATTTTACGATAACGTAGGTATCTTCCCCAGGCTAACGGACAGAATGGAGGATAAGCACACTCGAACAGTGGTGGTCATTGAGGTGAGTAATGAGTTTTGAAATTTTCTTGACTTTGTCAAACTCTTTTTTTGACAGTGAAATATTGAAATCTGGATGCCACTTTATCGGTGTTTATAGACTAATTTGTGAAGTATGTAATTGGTCTGTATTTTTCCCAGGTTGGTTTTAAAAACAGTAATCATTTTTAGCTGGAAAGATAACACCAAAAAAATATCAGAAGTCAGTATGTTGTAAGTTATGCTGAAAAATGTGATCGGATTTCTCTGACAGCCAAATTGCATCACTTCGAAGTTGCCACCGGTGCACTTTCGCATGCTGTCTGGTCAGACAATAAAGTTAAATTCCAAAAACATTTGTTTTGCAGTTGAAAAGAGCAAGGAGTTTTGAAGATGTAATTGTTATCAACATTTCTTATAATGCAAAATATAATTCTCACAGTCATCTTCAGGAACAAAATAAGTCTTCTATTGATGCTAATGGGAGTGATTGGTTCAAAAATTATATTTACAATGAGAAAATGTGGTATAATATAAAGTGGATATGAACAGGTTCAGATTGGATCACCAATCTGTTAAACAGGAACTTATTAACAGGAAGTTGTGCATTATAATAGATGATCAACTGCACAAGATTGAAGTGGGTGCGGGCTCGAAGCAATGCCTCAAGATGAGGAAGCTCGTTAGGCATCTTGTCAAAATTTGAGTCATCAACCTGAGGAGTGAGACTGTCACCAAGCTGGAACAGGAAACTGAGCATTCGGAATGGAGCAATAATCGAAAGAGTGGATAGAACTCTCCGTTAGACACAGCGGGTCATTAATGAATACAAGAAAAGGAAGGGAATACGTATAGGAATATATCTCTTAGTGACACTAGCATTGACTGTGAAGCTTTCAGAAAGGACGCCATTGACACGATCTTTAATAGAAACTAATGACCTGTAATCATATGTCCACCTTATACCCCTGTCACACCAGGGATGCGTTCTCACGGAGATAGCCTGGCGTCCACTAAAAATCCAGAACGCCAAGCTGAGCGTCGTATAATCTCCAAGAGCGCAGAAGCATCTCTGTGCCATCTCCACTAATCGCCACGATGTCTCTGAGATCTCCATCAGACGGTGCGCACTTTGTGCATGCACAAAGTGCGCGCCGTCACTCGGCGTTCTAAGTTAGACGCAGTAGGAACACCGTAGAATCACCGGAGGAACTAGGTTAACTCTCTTGCAACGCCAACACAGCTCCACATGGACGTTTTAAGAACGCGCATGGTCGCAGTACGAATGCACCTCCATTTGATGGTTTTCACACGGAGATGTCAATGATCGTTATGGAGTTTCAACGGTGCTAGTACGGAGTGCTGTACATTTCAATGCGATTTCATTTTGAATGCACGAAGCTACCGCGGCGATCATTGCGTTCCTATACCGTCCATCAGCGTTGGTACGACGCAGAATCTGCGTTTCTTGTGCGCCGAGAAAAAAAAATGTATAACTGAATTCATTCATACCTGGATTTGCTGTCCTAGCACCATCATGGATGTTCTTCGCAAGCGTGTCGGACTTCTTCTTGCTCACAATTGCGTCCGGCAAGTATATATATATATATATATATATATATATATGTACTCAATATATACATACAATATATACTCACACTGACTGCCGTTTTCTTCTTCACTTCAAAGACATGGGGTTTAAGCCATTTGAAATTTTCAATGATCCACTGGTCTCTCTCTGTAAGATCTTTGGCTGCGTCACCAGACTTCTTGTGCATCAGACGTGTATATCGAGTTCGAATAGATATATACCACGTCTTCAGGATGACAACATCCTTCTTCAATGCCAGAGCTTTGTCTTCCCATAGGGCATCCTTCTTCCTGTAATCTTTGTATGCGTTGATCTTTTTATTATAAATCGCTTCATTTGCTTCGAGCCATGATGACATATCTTCTTCCTCTGCATCAGTAAGGTCAGTAAAAGTCTTTATTTTCTTTTGTGGCTGGAGAGGAGAGGGCGACCCGCACGAAGTCCTTGAGGTTGATGGACTCAACTCCTTCGGACTGTTCCGGACTGTTCTGTGCCGAAAACAATTTCAAATTGTAGATTTGCAGCATCAGGACTGTTTTCCTTTTCCACGACCTGTCTCTTCTTTCGGGAATTTCTCATAGTCAGATGTAGGCTACTCGCACAAAAATGAATGTGGAGGCTGGTGTGTCTTTTTAATACCAGCGCTTCGCGAATTATGATTGGAGCGCTGACAAAGAACTACCACGCGCAGTTTAAGCCTACACGTCGAAAAATCGTGATGGGAACTTGACACACGTCGCAAGAGCGCATTGTGCGCGCAGCTCCACGCCGTGCACACCCATTCGTTTATCAATCAAAACGCAGTGAGAATGCAGTCGTGCGCAATGGTTGCTGCGTATGAACGCCATTATCGCTGTAAAATCGTTGTCAAGACGCAATGGCATCTCAAAATTAGAAAATTGTCAATTATTCAAACCAATTTCACCATTTTGTCTGCGATGCTATGGCGTTCTGACGAACTTTTGAATCGCAAAGGCAGCTCCGTAGAATCGCATTAGGTGTGACAGGGGCATTACCACTTCAGTATGGATCCTGTGGGAAAGAAGCTTATTGAAGAGCAAGGTGCCAAATTCGATGGAAAACCTTTCATCATATGTCAAGGATGTTGCTTTGGACTCTACACATTTTTTTATTTCCCTGGTGATATTCTCGAATGAAATGTCATCTCACGTATAAAAGACACTGCCTGGAAATTGTTACTCCAAGCGTTGCTGCTAAAAGTGAACTTCTTTGGATTAGAATGATGAGACAGTCGATGTTGGTGTTTAACCCAAAACCATCGAAAATCAAACAAATGAAGAGATTCCGATAAGCTTTTTGGTAAAAAAAATGCACAAAATCAATTCGTTTCTTTTTTCTCTCACTTAATTCATCCTACGACATTTCAATAATGGTATGTAAACTCGCTACATATTTTATGTCGCCTGTAACTACCATGAAATCCGCTAGATAAAATTGCTAGATAATTCAGGATCAATTTCAACCATTTTCAACATCAAAAATTTGCCAACTTCTAGATAGAAAAGTACTTTTCTTGATAGATGCTTAAAACCAATGAAAAAGCCTCTGAAGCCTGTGTAATCGATGTGCGCGCATGCGACAGAAAAATAAGTGCACGCAAACGAAAAACGTTATTATTGTTAAAAATAAACCATAAAATGAAAGCATTTTCCGATAGGAAGCCTGCTATGAATTTTTGCGGCCTTGGTGTTGCATAGTTTCACTATAAGCATTAAAAGTGGTTGTTTTGTTTTATTATTTGCTGCAAAAAACATGAAATATTTAAGAAAACCCATAGAACTATATTGAAATCCCATTTGTTCTTGACTTTCCTTTAACCAACTCTTTCGAAATCCGAAATGGACGAAGTGAGAGAATTATCATAGATCCTTCCGTTTTTTGTGTGCGGCTTGTAGGATTCCTATCAAAATTTCATTTTCATCTCATTTACCTTGATGAATCTTCGCATAACTCTATTAAAAATTTTGTCAAAGTTTGCCCAGTTAGGATATTGACTTTTTAATCCTGAAAATGGTTAATTTAAGTGGTGCTAGTTGAAATAATGGCAATGAGTGGTTTAAGTTGTCATCAGTTACTTGACTTTTCCCCTTTTCATTTTTGTTATGTTTATTCAAGGCATCTTTTCTCAGTCATTCCTTATTTCAGATGATCCAACCCAATGAAATTTTGGGAGCTGATTTGCTATCGATTCGAAAAATGGAGCAGGATTTGAATGATCAATTGAATTCAATTTCTTTTCATGGTTGTGTGAAACTTACATTGAATGAATGGTATGCCCTCAATGAACAAGGAACTTGGAAAAGAGTCAAATACAAAGGAAGAAACAATGCGACTGACTCAACAGTGAAGCAAGTCTTGAAATGCTTGTTTAGTTTAGCATTAATGTATTACTTCTTTTAGATTGACAATGATGTTTCTTAATCCATTTTCACAACTTTGGTATCTTGGGACGTGCCATATTATTTGAAATTCAAATCAGACCAACACAAGTCAATAGAAATTTGAAGATGCGCCTCTGATCAGAAACTCTGCCTCTAATACATATACCTTGAGTGTGTCATGTTAGTACTTTATAATGTGGTTCACATTCGCGCGCAGATTTCTATGATTCACGCAATCAAGTCTATAGAAATCTTTTAATTATTTTGTAACCATGTATTTCTGTATAGCATGTAACCAGACATCATAGAGGTCGCATAGAGGTAAGCCTAGAGAGGACATAAGATAACTATGATGGCACAAGTCTGGACTCTGACAGCTGGTCTTCAGAACCTCTGCCTTTATTTTGAGACAACGTCTTATGTAAATGCAGGAAAATCTAACATTTTCACGCACAACAAAATTCACATTGGAATTGTCACTTGCCTGAATATTAACTAAAATGTAGCGCTAACATAGTCTGCAGACTGCATTAAATAAAATTTTAAAAGTTGATCGTGTGGTCACAGATTTATGATTTTCGCTCCCCATTTTTTGCATATTTGATCTTCATAACCCATTGCAAACGATCCTGAGCAGCATGATAATCCACCATGCCTCTATAAGATTCTGTAGGCGATTTCCTGATTCCTGAACTTCAGTGGCCAGTCCTGTTGTTGCTTTTCAAAAATAAAGCTATTGAACAAGTTTCTTTCTTGAACATAGAAGGTATTGTACACATGATATGAAGCACTCATTTCTATTCCTTATCAGTTTATCAGATAAAATAGTGCTGGATTCATTTAAATTTTCAGGACTTATTGGCCACAATAACTTATGCTGGATGCCATTTCAGTTACAATTTACAGATATGATGGTGAAGAGCAAAGGATAGAAATTTGGCCTGTCAGTCAGATTTGTACACTTGTCCACGAAAAGTTATGAGCAAAATACGAGTGTTGCATGTTTTTCTTTCTCGAACCAGTCCTCTGACAGATTTGTTAAAGCTTACACTATAAATGTCACATTCACAGGAATGACTATGATTTGAATTTAGCTTGTAGCCGGTATAAATACTTGCTGGAGATGAATTATGTCCTCTCTATACTAAGATAGCTAATAATCCGACCTCTATGCCATGCATGGACTTCTAGATATCATGGTTTATTTAAATATATGGACGCATCTCGATTGCATTGATTTGGAATTTCATTTTCCAAAATAGGTAGATTGCTGCTGTAGGATTCCAAGTTGCAGTCGATTTTCATTCTGCATGTCATGCTGCATGCTTCAGTGCTTATCTGGATGTGCAAGCAGTAAGTGCAAACGAAATATTTTCTTCGGATTCCAACCAATGAGAACTTGCGCCGAGAGTGGTTGAGAAAGTTGCCAAAAGAGGCTTTCAACCAAGGTCCTATTCAAGAGTTTGCTCTGTTCATTTCCATGGCTTTGATTTCTTGAAAGATAGAGCAGCTGCCAATCCACTAATGATAGACCCACAAGGGTAGATGAAGCGGGAAGTTCTTACATCTACAGCCATATCTAGCACTTTTCCCAATCGTCCATCCTACTTATCGTCAAGCGGTCTTCAAACTCATTTGCAAATCAACACCGTGAAAATGATATTCTGAAGTACGATGAAAAAGTGATGATCAGAAAGACAATCCGTCCAGTTCATATGACAAATTGCTAAATTACGTTTCTCCGACTGGATATCATGTGCTAAAAGATCAAAGTCGACTAATTTTTATCAAGTTCACATACCGAAAGCAGTGTGCTCGCTGACTGTGGAAGAAGATTTGAGCTTCGTCGCCAGCAAGCTGACACAATTGTCCCCTATTACAGAGCTTCAGCTAAGAAGTCGCCAATATTTCCATGTTGTTCACAAGTTATTAATGTCATGCAACTTGGCCTTCTTTTGAGATGAAGCTCATTAATGACAACTTTGAGAAGACAATAATTGCTTTACAATCATATGGTGATGCTCTCGATTCCGCGACACGGGGAAGCAAATAGAAATACAGACACATGCGACTAGGAGCAAGCTGATGTCGTTAATGAATACGCACTCAGACGAGGCGTTTTCGCTTCTCTCCGTCAGCCGATGAGCGGCGTGACGTTATAAGCTAAACACAATAGTCGTTTTCTACTTCAAGGAGATGCGCTGCCGGCTACCATGCGCATTCGATCTAAACATAATTGAAGATTGTTTTAAGTACAGAATTGGATAAACTGTTCGCTCAGTCTTTTTCATGGTAGGAAAGAGTCGTATACACCTAAGCAGGGGTCTCGGCAAAAAAATTGAGATAGTGGCAAAAATAGTATAGAAAGTAAAAAAAATGGCAAAAAATTGGGGAATTTCGACTAGTATTAGTAGTCAAGTGGTAATTTTGTTGATGGTTCAATAGAATTAAGCTTAGTTGTAAAAATCAGAAAATGCAAATATTCCAAAGCACATACTTTCATCTCATTCATCATTTACTTCGTTCGGAAGCTGTCGTCATGAAACAGCAATTTGGATCCAAATCAAGGCCGTTATTGAGAACTGTCTTCTTTATTTTCGAAGCCATCGCCTGATGCTTCAATGCACGTATCAATGTATCTAATGCATCTTAAATTAGGGTAATGTCAGCCCTGGACGACCTGGAACTCGCTTATTAATAAAGCGGTCTTAGCTCAGTTGCTGGAGCGATAGGTATACACTGGAGTCGTAAGTTCGAGCACTAAGAGCGCGCATCTTTTGCGCGGCAATTTGATCTATCGTTTATCTCATTTCGTTTTTATTGTTGATTACATTTACAGTATGGCTTCAGATGCGTTGATGGACATCAATACCCTCAGCTTGTCTTAATATCGGCAGTCAAATGTGACGAACTATTTATTCACTGATCATAATTGCAATGACAACTGATGTGTGGAGATGATGCTATCAATTGACATCCGTCGCATGTAAACGGTCGTTTTTCAGTTGGTCGAGTGACTGGTCTAGATAACCTGTGATCGTAAGTTCGAGTCCCACCAGCCGATCTTAGGTTCGAGTCCTATCAGTCGCACATCATCTACTGTACATGACAATTTGATCCATCGTCTCTCTCATTTCATCTTTTTTGATACTTTGTAACGTCACTTCCTCCCAGTGGGAATTAGCCGGTGCTGACATATCTGGAGCGCGTTGTGTTGTGGTACTTCTAGTCCAGATGCCCACCCTGCCGACTTCTAATTGCACTTTCAAGGTTAAACTGATAGATCAAAGATCTCCTGGACATGCATTTAACCACTGTTTCACGGAAACTGCTAAAGTAACGAAGAATACGTGTCTGGATAATAATTATAGGGCTTGCCGAGTTATTTCAAACTTTTCTAGATTATTTTGTCAAAGACTTCAATCTCGTCAAATATTTCGTCAGCGCAGTACTTATTGTGATGTCCAAGATATAAAAGGAAATAGATAAAACTTCATAACAATTAAGCTCCGTAATATTATTGTTAGTTGTGATTTAGATTAAAACTATCAACTTAATAAGCTATGGTGTCCATCATATTGGCTTTGTAGTTGTTTATGTCATTGCGGAACAATTACATGAAATAAAAGATAGGTAGTCGGTCTAAGATCCTTTATTTCCGCAAAATGTTATGCAGCTACTTTCTCCAAATATCAGCCTGTGTTCTCAAGGATATTAAAAAGCTACAAATAGTGTTAATTATCATTAAAGTCACTAATTTAACCATGGCGAAATCCAAATAACTGAAGCTTTGGTATATAATATTCATTGAATAATTTATGGCTTTTAATGCTCTCTCTAATTGAATCTAATATTCTATCGATCTTTGAAAAGCACATTTTTTTCAATATTAAGTTTCCTCGGTGCCGCATTTCTGCGAATAGCAGTCTCGAATCTCGACCATTTGACAAAACATTGCTTTCGTTTTTGCATATACGGTCCCCTGTCGCATCGAATGTTACAATATACACGCATGTCTCTGCGGTATTGAAAGTAGTGCTATCGAGTTCTACATCTTTCAATGAGGACATGTATAGACGAGTGTTAACTCAGACGTAGTTGAATATGAATACCGCAATAGAACATAGACTGTGATGCGGATATCTTCGTGTAGTTGAAAACTACAAAATGGAGACATACGCGGCCTTCAGAGTGCACATTGGATATCGTGAGATAGCTCTGATGGAAGATGGTTTGCGTTGATTTGGTGAACTTTCCAATCCTGGCAGAATTAGTTAAGATAGGCTTTACTGCTATTTAATGTATAAATTTTATTTAAATATTTTTGGGTAGCACTACATTCCATAGATTCCTGATGATGTGGTATTATCCCACGAAATATTTGAATAGCAGCAAGGCGTATCTATCTTAATTAGAAACTAATGAACATAAAAAATGCTGCCTAAGGAGGATTATGGGAGGGTGGTGAACATTCAACCACCAGCCTCAGAAACTATAAATAGTGGAAACTTTATGTATTGTTTAAATTGTAGCAAATATACATGATTCCTCTGATAATTTCAATTGTTTATGCTCTCCATCATTCTTTTCAAAAAATCAGAACTTTTTTAATTACAATCAACAACTTGCGTCAACTATTTTCATTAGACAGCATCTTTCTCACGTATTCTTTATCAGTTTAATTAATCAATCAGTTAAAATCTATTTGAGTGCAGCCTTATTTGCACACGGGCACGTTTTTGAAAAGTTAGCGATGTGGGGCACATTGAGGCACATGGGGCACTTTTAACATGTTTCATAGTGTACCACTTCGATGCTTGTACGAAGTGTGTCAGAAAAGTTCTAGGACTGAGCCTGCTGTGCTAGCTATGTTTGTTTGATCGAAAATTTGATTACGTCACCATATGACATGATGTCTTGTGTGCATATAACTTTCATTTCAGCTAGCTCTCTGTAGCTATTGCACGATTCTTCACAACCATTTGAATACAGTTCAACAAATCGTTCTCGTTCTTAAACAACAGATCCGCGGCAAACAAGGTCCCTTTCATTTCGAAGGGAGGCAACAGAGAACAAACCTAAAGTTTCTGGTACGCCTCGGAAAATCTCCATCTGAAGCACTCGAAATGCTTCAACAGGTTTATGGAGATGAGACGAAGTCCCGCTCATATGTTTTCGACTGGCACAGGAGGTTCTGAGAGGGACGAGAGGAGGTGGAAGACCTTCGACAAGCAGGACTGAGGAGAACATTGAGCTCGTGAGGCAGGTGGTGCGAGGCGATCGTCGTCTGACCGTTCGGATGATGGCAAGTGAGCTTGGTGATTGCGTCTGGAGGATCACTGAAGACCTGGGCATGCGGAAGGTCTGTGCAAAGTTGGTGCCGAAGGTGCTGAACGAGGAACAAAAGTGGAAGCATGCAAGTGTGTCGAGACATCCTCGAGCGTCTCTAAACAGATCCAGGATTTCTGTCGAAAGTCATCACAGGCGATGAATCCTGGATCTTCAAGTACGACCCGGAGACCTAGCGCCAGAGCCTTCAGTGGAAGACTCCTGGATCACCGAGATCGAAGAAGGCAAGGCAGACGAAGTCCAAGATGAAACTCATGTTGATCGTGTTCTTCGACTTTAGAGGCATCGTCCACTTGGAGTTCTTGCCATGGGGTCAGACCATCAGCCAACAGACCAACAGAGAGATCCTCCAACGTCTGCTTCGTTCAGTGACCGAGAAGAGCAGGGGTTTGTGGCAGAGCAATTCGTGGTTTCTTCACCACGACAATGCCCCTGTTCACAACGCTACCAGCATCCGGTAGTTCCTCGCAAAGAAGAACATCGTTTTGTTGGAGAAATCTCGTACTCGCCAGATCTCGCCCCTTCCGATTTTTTCCTGTTCCCTAAGCTGAAAGGTGTCCTCAAAGGAAACCGATTTTCGGATGAGGGAGCCATCAAGAAGGCCGTGACGACGGAGCTGCGCCATATCCCGGAAGAAACCATCCATGAGTGCGTAGATGCATGGCGCCGAGGGATGGAGAAGTGCGTTAGACTATCGGGGGGACTACTTTGGAGGGGACAACATATAATTTCTGTATTGTTTATTAAACAAATTATTTGTGACCACAGTCCTGGAACTTTTCTGACACCTCGTATTTTCTTTTATTGACTGAACGAAGTGATTCATAAGCTTTTACATGTGATTGTGCTACAAATTGGTCTGTAGCGCTATCAAATTGACTACAGTCGAAGCACGCTTATTCGGACACGGATAATGAAGACTTAGGTTAATCAAAATCATTCGGCCGTGGCATTTTTGTGTATATTTTTGACAAGCTGCTGTGTAATTAAGATTTTCGATAATTAATACATAGACAGCCTGGCATCTATGGTCTTAATTGCCGAGTTTTAACTATTTAGAAATATTTGAGCAGTTATGGTATTCGCTTTCGTGCGCTGTAGCTATTTTCGAGAATAAGGCACTAGGGCAGCATGGCGAAGAAGTAATATTGAAAAAAGCTGATTGGTGAATTGATATAAATCAGTGATCTCAATCAAAATGATGCGACTTTGAATACACTGTAACCTCCCTTGCTGGTCGAACAAATTGAAATGTTAATGCCTCCTGTTTTTTTAGGTGTTTGTTTATTTGTTTTTTTTCCTAGATCTACTCGTGTCTTACATGTCTACATCCAACGCGGAAAAAGCCTACATGCATGCTGCTACTGATTATCACAATGATGAATATAATATTGTGTACCATTAAATTTAGCATTAGTGCTCCTATGATCGTTCTGCTATCATAAATAGTGCTATTAATCTGAGAACTCTGGTCCATGAGCATTTTACTTTCAGAAATCAACATGAAATGAACTGAAGCTATAGATCTGATACATAAAGTCCGATAAAGTTGAACAGTAGAGTAATAAATAAAGGTACTTAGTGAGGTACTTAAATAAAGGTACTTACTGAGGTACTTAAATAAAGGTACTTTGGTAAAAATTTTAAAATTCAAATAGTGAGGAGATGAGATGTCACAGAAGCTTTAAGCGACTCAGAAATTACTTAGCATGCCCTCAATTTTTCATCCGAGTTTGATTTAGTACATTCCAACTGTTGAGATAAGTTCAAAAGCATGTTCAATGTGCCCCACCCTCCCCTACAGTTCTGCGGCATCATTGTTTGAATATTTGTCTCACAAACAGTTAAAAAGGATCCGAGATTTTTAGATAACCGTTAGCCGTGAGGCATTCAGCTAAAATTCTCGGTTGAACATCAAATTGATTATTTTTATGTCGGCTGAATTTCAGTTAATTAGCTAAATACTACTAAAATAGGTTTTTGAAGAGAGATAAAAAAATTTTCAATTGTTAATTTCAATACCGATAAAAGGCACATCACAAAAGTGCACAATCTTCAACAAATATGAGTCGGATAGCCATCTTTTATACTAGCCTGGGGTACTATCCGAAGAAGTACGGAACTTGAAAACTAACCGCTTGAAAGTTCACATTAGAATAATGTTTAGAATGTAATTTGAATAAAAAGAGGTCTGACGTATAGCGGCATATATAATGTTGTATTTATTCAGACTGTTATTCCATTATCATCATTTTTAAGGAGAAACAAGTGACAAAAATCCATAATTTTGGAGTGAGACCTAAGCAATCCAATTCTGGGTTTTAAGGTTTCATGGCAAAATAAGGTAGGTGCAATTTTAATGTTCAATGTAAAATAAAAATAGAATTGTCACACAAAGAATATTGGCAGCAAGGTGTGCGTGCTTCTTCGAATAATGGTCACCACTCTATGTAGTCGCCCTTGAATAATGACCGCTCTCTAATATTAGTCGCGGCTAGATAATGCCGTTTATGTATTTATGCAGGTTTTTGGTAAGTAGGCACCATTAAATAGAGCATCATTTGATGAAATTCTAAAATATGTAGTGAAAAGTTAAACATCAACTGAAATTTGTATACTTGTTACTTAAAAATAACGAGGCATATTGAAAAAGATGCTCTCTTTTAGACCCTCATAATCGAAAATAGTCAGAATTTTTACTCGAACAAGAAAGATGTTGGCGATGAAGCATTTTGTAACATTTTTGTCTTATCATTATTAGTGGATGGTATTGAGTAAGGTAATGTTGTGGCTGTACGTGCGAACTGTGATATCTGAAGATCTTATTGCTGCCGCATTGTGATGTAAATATAGTATTGATAAGATATAAATTTTTTACATCTTGTATTCTAAGATATATGAGGCGTGTTGCAATGAAACCCGTTTGCTATGCTGTATTTGTAGAATAGTAAGCAGACAAAGTAGAAACACAATCAATTAGTAACAACTGTGTATTATTAACATAAAAACAGAAATAACAATCAAAAAAAGTCTCCGTTGACTTCCCTGCACTTGTCCCATTGCTTGGGTAGGCGTTGAATTCCGTCGGCAAAGAAGGATTTCGGCTGTCCTTTGAACCAATCCTTAACAGCTGTCTTCACTTCTTCTGATCGGAATCGTTGTCCTTTGAGAAACTTCTTCAGGGGACCAAAAATGTGAAAATCACAAGGTGACAGGTCAGGACTGTATGCAGGGTCTTCCAAAACTTTCCAACGCTTCCTTGTCAATGCGTCAGATGTCGCCTTCGAAACGTGTGGTCTTGCGTTGTCGTGAAGAAGAATGACACCTGAAGACAACATACCGGGTCGCTTGCTCTATATCGCTTGGTGAAGCTTGTCCAAAATCTGCATATACCGCTGCGAATTGATTGTTTCGTTGGGTTCAAGAACCTCGAGGAGCAGCGGGCCCTGAATATCGAAGAACACCGTGAGCATCACCTTCCCTGCAGATTGTTGCACTCGGAACTTCTTCGGCTTGAGTGAACTTGGATTCTTCCACTGCATGCTGCTCTGCTTCCCTTCCGGCTCGAAATGATGGCACCACGTCTCGTCTCCAGCCACAATGTGACGCAAGAACTGCTCATTCTCGGTATTGAAGTGAGTCAGGTGTTCCAAACTGAGTGTTCTCCGTCTTTCCTTGTGGTCTTCAGTAAGCATTCGAGGCACCCATTGAGAGCAAACTTTGTGATACTGCAACTTTTCCTTCACGATGGCATGCATTGAGCCAATTGAGACATTGAAGTCATCTGCCAGATCTCGAATGCTTCGTCGACGATCGGCTCTGACTGCGGTATCGATGGTCTCAGTCAGACTTTCAGTCACCACTTTGTGCGCCTGTCCAGGACGTGGCAAATCAGATGTTTCAGTTCACCCCTTTCGAAACTTCCTTGACCACTCAGTCACTGTGGTCTTTGAAACAGCTCGATCTGTGTATACTGATGCCATTCTGCGATGGATCTCTGCTGGCATGCATCCTTCTGCGGTCAGGAATTGAATAACCGCTCTCTGGTCTTCTTTGGACGGACTTTCTACCATGAACGACATTTCACTCGTCATTAACCGTGAACAACAGATACACTTGATGAACAAACACATTGTCACGCTGTTATAAAACACTGAATAGTACTCCACAAGTCTGCTTTGATTAATTGGTCATGCATGAACCCGCTAAGATAAGTCGAACGGGTTTCATTTGAACACGCCTCGTATATAAGCATTTATGAGATAGACTGAATTTATTGTAGTGATGACTAGGGCAACCATGAAGTTTAAAAGTTAAAGCGGTTAAAAATAAGTTTAAAATTCATGGATAACTTAAAGAATTTTATCCTTAAAATACAGGCGTTAGATTGATTCTTACCTATTCAGTGTCGACCCCCATACTCTCTAGTTGACCTGATCATTCACTTTCATCGTAATTGTATATTGCTGTTTTCTTTCTCATGATGATCATGCTCTAATTCTCTCCAGGAAAAAAAGGGAACGTGTTTTCCCTGCGGTCTACCACCCAATTCAATTGATATCAGACTTGACCTCATGCATGCAACAAAGCTACAGATAAGTTACGAAGGATAAGTTAAAATATGTCAAAATTTTAGATTTTTAGGTTAAAAATTTGATTGCCCTAGTGATGACAATTTACAATGTGGATGTTTTTGTTTCACATCTCTCTTATGTACAGAGATTCTTATCAGATTTCAAGACTAAGGATCTGTAAGGGTCAAGCGTTAAAGGTCTGCTGGTCTATCACACCAACAACTCCAGCATAAATATAATTCATAGAATGTAGAATGAAGCACAGTTGGTACGGACACCCTGTCCTACACTGTGACAGGAAGTTGGAGACAACAAGAATTAGTTTGGAATTATTTTACCACCGTTTACATGTAAACAATACATAGTCATGCAGGTTTCAGACCGATATACATGTAGGAAAGGAATGAGTATCGTGTTCAGATGTCCAAATTATTCGGTTTCGTAACTTAGCTGTCTCGATAATATAATTGTCCACTTTGCTTGCCATAGATTCCTATAAACCTTTGCTTCGATATGTGTACTATTTAAAAAGAGCAGTCTCACAAGTGCAAGTATTGACAGTAATATGGCAACTGGAGTGTCAAATAGTTTACAACACCTGCTTTTGAAAATGAATTTTCCATTGTTTTACGGAGAGACATATTTTTTATTCTGTTGAACGCATGACATCGATGCCTCGGAGAGTTTTCATATAAGCACTGACCAAAACATTTAGGATATTTTACGGCTTCGATGTGACGACCAAAAGATATTTATGAGTATTCAAATGTTAGCATGGTACTCAGAAATACGCATTTCAGTGCCACCAAAACCATTTCGCTGTTTTGCAACAGTCTGTTATTTGCGACAGCATTGTGAGAAATGCTAGATGCAGTGACGATCGGATACCTAAGAAAGATAATCCATTTGAAATTTTCGAATTGCAGCCTTGCTGTCGCCCATTGTACATGTATATGAAGTGTAGCATTAATTGGGACATCGATTTATGAGTAATTGCTTTAAAGAAATATTGTATCTGTCGTCCTCTTTAACTATTAACATTTTTTTCTATCTTGCAGCATCATTCATTTGGATTATGGATGTAGTGGAGTAACATTGGAAAGAAGGTATGATTGCTAGTTGATACTGTCATCCATTCATGAATCGGAATTTGGTAGATATTAGGAAGCCTTGCACTTTTATCTAGGTCATAAACAGCATTCTCAGGTTGGTTTTTGCGGATTGAAACATGCCTCAATCCGTTCAATGCTGTTTCAAACATGAACATGCTATTGTATATTCAATTCAATTTTGTAGCTGGGTTAAAAAATCCATGATCTAATAAATCATCAAATTTCGAAATCTAATTTGGATTTAGTAAAATGATTATCATAATGAAATAATCATTTGGCTGATTAATAGAATTATCTCAAACTTTAGCAATCATACTCAACTTCATTGCGAAGCTGTCGCTAATAGGCTTGAACATAGATATGTCAATAAATTCGTATTTAAAACTAATATTTTTTTATATTATTACTAAATAACGACTACCGCTGCTAGTAAATATTACTAGTAGCAATCTTGATTCTAGTCAGCAATTTGGGGCGATTCCATTTAATGTTTATGTCTTTGGGCTTGTCTGTACCTTTTTAATCATCCAATTAATTTTCATGCATTTTTAAATGGCATCACGACAAACATCGTTTTCAATCAAAGAATTCCGGACATTACTTTATACTTCATTATTATGTCCTAGTGATTTATCCCAAAAAATGCAGGAACTCCTTGTTTTTTTTGGGGGGAGCGTTTCTGAAATGCATGTAGACTATCAATTTCCCATGCTCCACAGTAATGATTTGGTGAAAACTTCAGCTATGAATTTTAGTGTTCAATAGTAGAATTTGAGAAAGCAAAAATCCGAGTAGTTGCACCTCCAGTACGGGAGAATGGGGCACGATAGTATGAAACACATACCATGAATCACACGGTGTGCTTTGTAACCATGTTTAGTTCTTATGAAAGTATCAAACAATATCATAGAATGAAATTAGTAAGTTAAATCTTAACTTAGTACGTTACCCTATCAATGGAAATTCTTCTGCATCGATAGCTGATCTTTAATATGTTTTGTTAATTTTGCAAACTTTAAACGAGGCACTTCGTGATTTGACAGCTTTTGAAAATGTGGTTAATTACTGCGCAAAAATGTTGTTTACAGTCACGTGAAGAAAGCTAGAATTAAATGCGATCGATTCGTTAGTGCAGTAAGATGTCCAGTTCATCCACACGAAATAGCGGTTTCGATCGAATACCTCTTCAGGTCCATTCTCACCGGACGCGGTGCGTCTCACGCGTACTGAATTTTCGTTCAGAAACTGAACAAACCTATGGGCTGTTCACACAGAGACGCGCGGGACCACGCGTCCAAGTAATTTCAGAAAAAAGTTCTGAAATTAAGCTCGGTTTGCTTACGAGATAGGAAAGTCCAAGCCGCCTCGCGGCTTGCTCTACCCCCCGCACGGCAACTTGACACCACAGGTTGCCAGATGTTCGTGCAGAGAAATGACTGACTTTCGGCATAGGTATCCGACAGTGCTGACCTTCTGTGCGGACAATAGATAAATAGATAATAATCTTCATTGCCTCACAAGTGTACAACATTCGGTGAGCGCATGACAAAAATTTACAAAGAAGATTACTCGAAAAAATACAAGAAAAATGCAAAGTACAGTGACGAAGTATTACAGAAGATCAACGACTAAAAAAAAGAAAAAAAAAGGTTCGAAACTATATACAATATCTGATAAAAGAAGAAGTAAAACGTTTGGTCCTTCCAAAAGGACGACGAAAAATGCGAGAACTGCGGGTTGCACGGACGGATTCACACGCTTGGAACATCTCCCGCAAAGGATGATCCTTGTTTCTGAAAATGTCACGAAAAAGTTTCTCGCATGTTCTGTCTGCCACACAAAACAAAGAGTTGGATGCGTCATAAGGAATGTCTACGAGACGATAAACACGTCGTGCAATACTTTGCAATCGCTGTTTCAAGTACTCAGGGATATTACAAAATGATGGGTACGCGTATAACATAACAGATCGAATAAAGGCAACATAGCATTTTATGATAAGATCTTTTTGACAGTTTGACCTGCGGAGATTATGGACGATGTACATGCGCTTGCATACCTTTTTGATCAAATAATCAATATGAGTATTCCACTTTAGATCTTTGGAAAAATGCACACCCAAAAATTTGAAACAATCAACTTGAGACAAAAACAATCCATCATCAACTAAAATTGACTCAACCAACAGGTTTGACTTGGTGACAACATTAAGGACATGGCACTTAGAAATATTTATGGGTAAATACACAGATTGGGACCAACTGACAAAGTTGTCCCATTCTTTCTGCAAATTGTCTTCGTCTGAGTCACGTATACAATGGATAAAAAGTATATCATCGGCATACTTTATAATTTTTGTATTCACACATACAGGAGAAATACTGTCTGTAGCTAAGGCAGACAACAAAGGCCCAACTATGCTACCCTGTGGAATGCCACTTGGGACATTTGACCACTTAGAAAAACATCCATTTATATGAACACGTTGACCTCTGTCTGACAAAAAGTTCGAAATCCACTTTATCATTGGAATTGGAATATCGAATTTACGACAATTTTCAATTATGACATTATGAGGTAATTTCTCAAAAGCTTTGCATAAATCCACCGAAAGCAATCTAACACAACCAGAACTCAAATCTAAAAATTTCAGAATATGGTGTTGGGTCAACACAAGAGCGGAAGTTGTACCTGATCCACTGCGTGGAATGAAAGCAAACTGAGATTTATGGAGTTTATTTGCCACATAGGGAAGTATAAGGTGTTTACATACAACGCGCTCCAAAACCTTAGAAAGAATAGGCAAAAGAGAAATTGGCCTAAATTCAGAAATAATTTTAGGCCTATCACATTTCTGTATAGGAATAACATTTGCCAGCTTAAGACATTCAGGCATAATTCCAATTTGCAAACTCCAATTCACCAGGTAAGTGATGACAGGAGACAAAAAATCTGCGAAACGTCTAAAAATCCATGCTGGTAAGTTGTCCGGACCACATCCAGTATTCTTCAAATTGAGAAGAACCCGGCACACATCATCACAGTCTATCATAGAGATAGACTGATTACACAAGAGATTATCTTGATCTGAAGAAGCACTATCTTGATCAACAATTTGAAAATTCGACGAGAAAAAGTCACAAAATTCGTCTGCAGAGAACTTTGTGGAAGCAGATGGGCGAGTACATCTCGCAGCTTGACGCAAAGAGCTCCACACTTTCTTTATGTTATTGGAAGACACAGCATTTGAAATAAAAGAACTCTTAAGTTCTTTAATGTGCTTGCTTACTTCAAATTTCAAGCGATTGTATTTTGACCATTGTCCAGTAGAATACGCATGATCTCTTTCATTAATCAGAATTCGTAGCGAATCCTTCAACCATTCCGGGTCTCCAGATCGAACCCGAATAGTTCTCATGGGAAAGCAATCATCATATAATGAGTAAAGATACTTTAAGAGATTGTACATCGCATCCTCTAAGTTATTGCATGCTTCAATAACAGACATCCAGTCAATGCATGTAATAAAGTCAGCAAATCGTGCAAAATTACACTTAGAGAATTTTCTAACCTTTTTCTTCATAACTGTAGCCGCCACGACATCATCAGGTTTCCAATGTATAACACAATGGTCAGATTTATCAATGGGTGGAAGACATGCAGGTTTGATATCGATGGAGAAATTAACAAACATCTGGTCAAGGATATTTTCTCCTCTAGTCGGAAATGTAACCAATGATTTCAGCGTAGTCACATCACTGATGGTGCCATAGTATTCACGTAAGTCGTTGAAATCTCCCAACAGACAGACGCGTAATTTTGATCCATACTTGACAAACATATAATCCAATATATCAGTCAAACAAGTCAAAGCATTCTCATGAGCCGGGCGATTGTTCCAATAAGGGTGATAAACCATTATAAGTGACAGGTACGATTCCTTAATGAATAATACAAGAAATTCAGTGGCAAACTCATCCTGCGAAATAATGGAATCATGATTAACCACAGATGTGGTTAAAGAGTTCCTCACATAACACAAAATGCCACCACCAGAACCACTCGTTCTGTCCCTGCGAAAGATAGAATAATTGTCCACAGAAAAAGATGAATCCGGGGTATTAGAATCCAGCCAAGACTCTGTCATCACAAAGACATCAGGAATGAGTCGAGTAATTAACAATTTGAATTCATCAAATTTGTTGTTGATGGATCTCACATTAGTCAAGGTAATGCTTGGGTTTCGAAGGCGACGTGATCGGCGACCATGAGGGACAATTGGCACCGATATGAGGAATCTGCTCTTCTGACGAGTTGACGAGTCACTGTCGTTACCAAGAAGGCCACGGTCAGGTCTGATAACTGTTTGGATGTGTTGCGCATATATTTTGTGATAAAACAAACGTCGACGAACTACTCGAGGAATACAAACACATGGGCGTTGGCGTAACAGTAAAAGATCTTCTTTCGAATAGCGATAAATACCTCCACTCATTGTACAGCAAAGACAGAGACACAGCCAGCAACGACCAAGAGCAGAATTCACAGCAGCGGTCGCAAGCTATCCGACCACTCGACGCGAAGATCGATGATCGAATGACAATCGATTAACAATTTGACCAAATGAACATCAAAATCCCTTCATTACACTTTCATACTTTGTCAACCATGAAATCGAATTCATGAATGATATTGTATTTACAGCAATACGAGTTCAGAAATTTGTATCAAATAGACCTAATTGGATATATTTCTTTAGTTGTTGACCGACACGTGTGAAATTTTGTGGCTACTGAAAATGTGCAAATATAACTCGATATTCTTAGTCTCACTATTTTGGCGATATGTACCGATCATTTTTTTTTAATTTTCGTCATTCTATGTAGATTCATTAATTTGATGCTGAAATGTTGGGAATAATATTGTGAGAATCAGAATCAAAAGGAAGCATGATATGAATACTATGATCATTCGATAATTTCATGATCGCGCATGCTTCTGATTATAGTTTTATTTGACCAATTTCGCCGAAACTGTAGCGAGCCGTAGCATGCAAATGCACTGAACCAATTTTTTTATTTTTCCAACGAAAAGTAGCCGATGAACCTGGATGTTCCTACGAAATCCCCAAACTGAACTTATGTGCTAGAATTTTCAATGATATACAAGATTGACTGGATATATTTGGTTTTTCTTGATGCCTGTTAATAACATGCTTTGTTTAATTAGGTAAATTATATTACATGAAAATCGAAAGATCTTAAAATGATGATGAAATGTTCATAAATTGAGCGAAACATCAATCAATATATTAACATGACATGACACCGATGGTTTGTGGTAGCAAACGTGCTATTGTATAGTAAACTTAATTTAAGCGGAAAACTTGATTTATGAAAATTTTGTGGTAGGCGCGAATTCAGCAAAAATTCATAATCGGCACACTGCTGATTGTCTTCCTCCAAGTAATTGAAAGTTTACCTGGTATTTTTGTGGCATAGTTCAATCTCCCGAATTTTCTTCTAGGCAGTGTCTACAGCAACAAGATTTTTTAGTTGCGAGGTTATTGTGTTGTTAAATTTCAATTTACGGTGCTTGCTGACACAAATGCTTCAGTATTGACATTGATTCTTCATTAAAATGATAATTTCAAATATCTACAGTGAACTTTTAGGATAACGAAGTAGACGACTAGAATATTTTTAATTTTGGAAGAGAAAAATCTATTGTCAATTCTTTCACTATAATGAAATCCATATTAATTTCATCAGAATCAGCTTTTCTCATTTGCTGATTATTTTTCAGGCTTAAGAAGCTGCCAGAAAACCTGAAAATCTTGCCACCACTTGGTCGTCGGTATATCATTCCAAGATTGGCACCTTTGCAGTCCGAAGCGAGAATCACCACTGACAAATCGTGTCCTCTGAAAGTAGAACGCAGGTAAGGACCAACGTTGTCATCATTTCAATGTCATTTTTTTTACTTTTGGCGCTTTAGGCAGGTAGAGCTCAACCATGGATATTCGCTATCTAAGCACCGTGCAAAGTAACTAAGCATCATAGGGATAATTCGCAGGCTGCGTTTACACGTGCAACTTTATTGCTGACACTTTTCAATCCCTGATGAGTCAGAAAAAATGGACAAACAATGGAAGCAAAGGCTAACTTTCAATAATCGTGCTTCGTGCGTCAGCAGACAGTATCAATTTTGTGAATGGTGATAAAGAGAAATGCATCGATCTTATCAGCTTATTATCCTCTGACAGTCTGCAAAAAGTGGCAGCTAAATTTGAACAGGGCGTAGCTTTAGCTGACACTCAGAGGATTATAAACTGATGAAATCAATGCATTTCTCTTTATCATCTTTCATTATGTTGCTATTGTCTGGACTCTGTTTGGTGGCGCACGAAGCACGATTTTTGAAAGCATGTCTTCAATTCCATTGTTTGTCCATTCTTATCTGACTCGTCATGGATCGAACAGTGTCAATAATGAAGTTGCACCCTTAGTCACTTCCACATGACCTTGCCGAGCGTTTTTAGTAGTGTGTTCGAGGCCCTGACGAACGTCACTGGAGTCTGTGAGATAGACATCCGCTCTTCTGGGACTGGTCCTTAAACGGTTCCAATTTTTCACAGGTCTACAAAAGTCCGACGAATTAACGTAGTGGTCACCGTGATTACAGCACTTCAATTTGGTCTGATTATGTTAGCACTATTTTTTTCTTCTATTGGAAACTGACCTACATCATTCCGTGATCCCTCACCGCCCAGTAACTCTCTCTTCTTCGATATCGACTCTTTGTGTTCTCTTTCTTAGCAGCTTCAAAACTTTGCTCATAATAAGAATAGTACTACGATTGTCGAAGAAATCTAAAAAGCCTTTCTTGGTATACGTGAAAGTTGTGTTTAGGTTAATTACCTACATTTGATTTGCCATTTACACGCCGAAACGCAGTCATATAAATATTTTCGTTCACAGGTTTTGTTTTTCTATTGTGTACATTTTGAAATGCCTTATTTGAGTACATATATATTATTTACCTACTTGCGAGTAGTGATTGCGGAAAGCGAGGTACGGCAAGAAAACGTGCTTGACGCCTTGCGGGAGTTGCATTTTCGGGTCTTGCCATAGATGAATTGGTATGACTGTATATGGTTTGATAAAACCAATCACTGTACTACAGAACATTAATAAGTCTTCTTTATAAAGCGCCGTCATTCTTTTTTTAAGTGTGATTATATTCATTGATGGGACCAGGAAGTATGCCTGTATCCGGCATGCTGATGTTTTCGACTTTGCATGAAGAAACTTGTGTGACTACGTGCTTATCAATATTTTTTAAGAAAGTTGAAGTGTATTTTTATCCCAGTCATTTCTTACAGGAGAAGCCGAAAATGGTGTCCTGCTGCCAATTCGCACGTCAATCAATTACTAAAAGGCAAGTATCAATGATGTCATGCATTTATCATGGCATGTGATTATTACTTATAGTTGCTTGAAGACAAATTTCAAATAGGTGTCGCATTACAGGGATTTCTATTCCGAAATGATGAAATACTGGAATTTCACGTGATCTCATAATCGGAACATAAATTTCAAATGACCATTGATTTTCCCTTTCTAATATAACCTGCAGCCTCTGAGCGGTGAGAAGTTGAAGACGGCGCAATAAGGTTGTGTCATCTGACGCTTATACTTCCTTTAGGTATTACTTTGTCTAAAAGGTTTATAGTCCAAGGTTGGGTAAAACCTTTGTTTGGGGTAGCTCCAAAGTTTTTGCGTTCGCACAAACTTTGGCTCTGACACGCAAGCTTTGTTTTTAGGACTGCTGCTAAGCTGAGAGTAGTAGTGAACTCTCTCCAAATTGCACTATCTAAAGCCACCTATGATATTAGAAAATATAACTTAACATGAAAATAAATCAATAGTCTACAAATCAGCAGACCAATTATTGTTATCCAGAACGTATTTTGTTGTCGGATCTCAATTGCCTTCTCTTTCATGTAAAAACCGAATGACATTTTCGTGCTTGCTTTTTCACAAGATTTTGACTAACTTGTAATGTTGCTTTTCTTTTCCTATAAAATTCCTTCTTACCTCCTCCACCTCATAGTTGATGCATAAAATAGTTAGATTTAGATTTGCAACTCCCTTGATCATCTAAACATCTCTTTCTATGCTTTAATATAAACTGCACTTGATTTTACTTCTTCTAGACGATTTCTAAATTTTATAAAAGTTGCGACTGCAAATTTTTGACAGAAAGAAAAATGCCAAATTGATATTTCGACCATCTGAAGTGGTCATCATCAGATTTGCATTTTCTAAATCAATGCATTTGATAAGCTATGCAAAAGTCAAAATGCATAGATAACTGTCTAAAGTACGTAATACTTATTTCTAGGTCTTACGGGATGAAATCGAAATCACTTATTTTCAAAAAACTTATCCTTAAAAATATGAAATATCTTCACTTACGAACTAATCAAGTAACTGAAGTCCAGGTCACTGTGTCCGTTGAGAGATGGTGAGTGGAGTTTGATCAGCAGTTTTTCATAAATTAAGAGATTGTATCTGTTTGGGCACCTTTTTAAAATTAGGAAATTAAAATCGGATGTTCTTGTCGCCGTGTTGTTGTTGTTTATGTCTACCAATAGACCATGACTTGATATATCTGGATCCTGGTCTGAGTGAGACTCAGTTTACCCATTCTCTGCGGAAATTCGGAAAATCAGAGGAGGGAATTTTTTTGCTGCGGAAATTATTTAAACAGTGAATACAGTGGTAAATGAAATGAAGAATTATTTAAAAATTATTCCACAATTATTATCAGCAAGCTAAATCAAACTAATTTAGTGTCCCTCGTATCCAATTTATCCAACTGTGTGAACAGGCTGTTCCGTTCAATATCGTACGGTAGACCCTATATCAATATATGGACTATACCAGGTAGCCTATCTTAGTTTGTTGAAGAATGTAAATGTCAATTCCTCAAACTTTCTTCAATTCCTTTAGAACTAAAATCAAGAGAGAGCGAATTATTGAAACGGAAAGAAAATTTAGCAGAGGATGAGAAGGAAATGAACGAGATGCTGAAGACATACCAACAAAAATGCAGGCAATCAAAACAGAAAAAGCCATTGAGACACAAGAAAATGAATTATCAAAGAAAAAGAAAAAAATAAATGACCAATAGACTGCGAAAGCGATTTCAAATGCCATCAAGAACTCTTTTGATAAATAGCAAAAAAATATTTACATTGAAGTAGCATTCTGTTTGATAATCGAAGAATAATTGGTTCAAATAATTGAATTATTATTAAGCTCAGTTAGAACTATATGAAATAACCAAATTTTTTGGCCGCTCAGCCTGCATCAGGTAGGCCCTATGTAATAATTCGTTGGCATCCAAGTCGAATGTATTCCTTGACGACTCGTCCCTACGATTTTACCTTTTTGCTTCAAAAAAATCTTCTTGTGGAAATATATTTAATAGCTACTACATACGTAGGATAACCTTGGGGTGTGAAATTCTACATAGTGGTACTAGTCTTTATTTCATGCGATTAATTGATTTTAACTCAAACAGAATTTAGCAATCATGAAAAAACGTAATTCTACGATGAAATAGCTGCTCCGGTATGGTCACGAAATATGCCAAAAGTTAGTGCCATTTTCTTTGAAATCATTGTCACATGGACTTTTGAACTATTGGTGAGAAGCTGGGTGAGAAACAAGTCGTTGAAAATGAGTTTAACCTTAATATCATGAAACTAACAACAATAATATCATGAAGTAGGCTGTCTAATCATGCACACATGGGAATTGGACATGTAGCTATGCGGTCTAACTATTTATGAGATTTGATGGATTTTTCGTCAAAATTAGACTGCGGAAATTTTTTGCAGCTGCGGAGGAAATATCTAAAACTGGAATAGGAACACTGGTGAGACTTGCTTCAGTCGATCATAAAAAAATATCTACGTTTTCTGCTTTCCGTTCACATTTTAGCGAATTTCTTTAGTATATTCCATCTGGATTCTGGGGAGTATGAGAAACTCATCTCGATCGTTAAGTGCTCTACGTTTTCTTCTCGCTCATATTTTTTAGGATTTTTTGTATTTACGTGCGCAAGAAGATTGAGTTCTGCCCTGTTGTTCTCCCTTTGCAATGCCTCTCTGGTTCTGCACAAGCTCCATTTCGAAACTTGAATGACAAAGACTGACATATGTTAGTTTCATTCAAGAACACAATATGGTTCACCGGTCTGGTCTGCCTGCACGCCACAACTTTCGATCTGAAATCTGATTTCCTCAAAGTCCTTTATGAAAATGTGTTTTACACTCTCTAACTGCGAATGGACGAGCATGCCTCACGAAATCAAATTACTGTCAATGAATAATAACGAATTTTCCACAGTTTCAAGACTTAAGGTAATGGTCTATGTCGCAGATCAAAATTCACCTAAGTTTTGCAAACTTAGTTTGATCGCAGAGAAACTTGTCTTCTCTCTACTGTAAGTTACTATTCTTGAGCATTGTTTCCATTTCGATTGAAGAAGTCGAAATTAGACTGTCCTTTATCGAATCCAATAAGGAGAAATACTGAAATCCTACCAGTTACTGAAATATAGATTACCAGTGTGCATTTACTGTGACATTTATCATTAATTTTTCTATTTCAGACTGCGACATGGAAGTGGAAGTAGATCTGCTGGAACAAGAAAAAGGGAATTCCAAATCAGGCAATCATGATCTCCTGTGTGATATTTATATTCGCGTTGGTCGATGTCGTGTTCAGAAATCCTTGGCAGATATTCTCGTAGAGATGAAGTATGCTGAATTTAAGTTGAATGGTACGGTCAACAGGAATTTATCTTCTCAAAACCTGATGTCAAACGGCGTCGGAGGAATTGGGAAAGCTTCGTCACCACCTACAAAACATGTGGCAGAAACGTCCCCATCTTCTACCTCATCCACTGAAAATCTTCGAACTAACGGATTCGGCAATTATTCCTCATCAGATGTTTCGTCTGAAGATACATATCAAGCCGGATTGATGCAGTGCAATGATGATGAAAATGCTGGTTTCATGGATCAGTTGGATGCCGAGGCTATGAAGAGAGCGGTGCTGACAATTTCTGTCGTTCCTATTCCTTCACCATTCTTGTCATATGATAAGAGTCCTCTACCTCCTCCGATAAAGAAGTGTTTGGCGAAGCGTCATGTGAAATGTTTTCTTTTCATTCAGGCCAACATGTTTCCGGTGATATTGCGGAATATGGATGTTGTAGCAGTTGCACCGAGAAATAAAGGAAAAACCACAGGTTTACTGATGGCCATGCTTACTCGCCTTTCGTTACTCATGGAGAATCCTGTCGCTTTGAAAAAAGGTCATGGACCAATAGTAATTATCATCTGCTCTTCCTGGTCAAAGGTATAGTATTTCATCACGAACAATATTTGTGTACCATAATTTATCCATTTGTGCGCATGCAGTGTATCCACAAATTTCCTTTCCATTTCCATCCCCACTGAAAAAGTTCCGTAATTCCTATCCCATAAAGCGAGAATAATTTCAACAATTTATTTTTTCATGCGATGTTTTCTCAAGCACGTCGTCTTTTCATTATTGCAGTGGTAGCAGCCGTCATTCTTTCATACTTTTTAGCGATTTGCTGAAATTTTCAAAAAGTGAGAATGCTGAGAAATAATGTAATGCACCAATGTGTTGACGAAACTAATTATTTGTAAGCATGCCGTTGTCCAATGACGATAAATTGTGATCTAGCGTTTATTCTGTTTCGACCATGCCACTGATAGCAGCACAATTGAGTTGAAGTATTCAAGTCAGCGGCACAAGTATTCAATACGTTGAATTTCTTTATGCATTCATATATTGATTCACGATCGCTTCATGAAATGTTATATCTGTGTGGGTGAATATATTTTTTTGATTCCCCACTTTCAATGGAGCATTCATGGACATTGCCGAAAACCCCAACCTTCTGCCACTACATGGACAGGGGACAATTATTAAAATTATATTGTAACATCGGTCCTTTATGGTCCGGTTCATCACCTGCAATTTCAAAAAAGTTGGAAAGGTTGACGACTCCCAGTATTCTCCCATCAAGGAACAAAGTTCTCATGTATCCAACGGCAACTCACAGTTGTTGAAATTGAATGACCTAGCTTTATTATAGAGTATTGAATTTGCAGATTTCATTAATGTACAATCGTTGCCTACGGTATTCAGGAAATGTCTTTTATGCTCTTACTTGAGGACTTGCGTCAATGTACTTATAAATATCACAATGACTGAGTTGCCGGGTGGTTTCAAACAGTTTGCAACGGTGGTTTCAAACAGCAAAAGATTCATGTCATAAGAAGTAGGTCAGTGCAATGTGCATTTAATAATAACCTTTATTCTTTGGTTTACAAGAATTTGCATACATTCGGTGAACGCAATTACATAACACAAGAGGCGCAAGATTTGCGACGTTGATGCGGAACATCACATTGATAGGACTTGCTATCCATCGTCCATTTATCTTTAAAAGCTAGTTCATTAAACGGTCATGGGATGAAGGCGATGTTTAAAGTGCAGTCACAAGTTCAGATGGAACAAAGAAAGTTGCTTCAGATAACACGCCATAATGAATCCTGTAGCGTTGAAGAGCGTGGAATCATCACATATACTCATTGACAAAATTTTTTGAAACATTTACTTCTTTAACTTCTTTAATTTTTGACTACATGTATGTATGATACCTTGATAATTTAGTCAATCTCCACCAAGTCGCTAGCCTAGAAAAACAACGCATGTAGCAGATTCAACTTTAATAGCGCGCGTGCCCCCCCCCTCTAGCTCCAATACATTCAGTAATCCGAGATGGCATGGATTCACAAAGTTTCTGAATGAATGATGTGTCAAGGAAAAGCCACTGCTCTGTCAGTCTTTCAGAGAAAATCTTCAGGGACACCGGTGGAAGTGAATAGCGGTCTCTCACTCGCCGCCCAAGCTCGTCCCAGACTTGTTCAATGGGTGACAAGTCAGGTGAGCGTGCAGGCCAGTCAAGGGTTTGAATGTTCAGTAATGACAGCCGAGGAGCGATGTGGTCTTGCGTTGTCGTCTTGGAAGACGAGATCCTCCACCCTGACCACTGGGGCAACAACAGGAAGCACAATTTCATTGAGATACCTCTCTCCAGTCAACGTGCCTTTGATGATGACTTGCTGTCGTTCGTCCGCCATGCCAAATGCCACTCCACAGCATATAACACTTCCACCACCATATCTGTCTTGTTCTTTAACACAGCATGGGGCAAAGCGTTCACCTGGAAGACGATGCACTCTGACACGACCGTCATTGAAATCCAGAGTGAATCTCGATTCATCGGTCCACAAGACTTTCTGCCAGTGATGGTCATTCCATGAGCGATGGGCATCACACCAGGCAACTCGTCTTCTGCGGTGCTCAAAACTCAATGGAATTAGGACAGCTGGTCGTCGCGATTGAATTCCAGCTTCTCGCAATCTTAGGTAAGCCGTTCGAACGCTACAGTCTATATTTGAGGCACTCTTCCAGTGTACAACTAGCTTTGGGACTGACACAAATCTATTCCTCTTTGCAGCTAAAACTAGACGTGCGTCTGTCCTTCCTGCAGACTTTCTTGGTCGACCAGATCCCTTCTTCTTTTTAACATCTTCTTCTGCTTTCCATCGACACCACCACCTCCAAACAACGACTCTCGATAACACTCGGCAACACTCGCAGAACTTCTACCACAACGAATCAATCCAATAGCCTTACCTCTGGTAAACTGATCGTGTGCCATTTTATTCTACAAAAGCTGGATTTCAGTTCGCGTTTATGTTCAATTTGTAAAAGCAATTGTGACAGTTGTATCGAAATCAAAATTTGAAAGTTGACCACCATAGATCTTTCTCCATTCTCTAATGTGTTGAATGGTAATACCAGGGTGTCCACTGTACGTGAAATTCACGTATGTACGTGAATTGTACGTGAATTTTGAAAATTATGAAAATGTACGTGAATTATGGGAAAATGCGAATGTGTACGTGAAATTCAGCTCAGTTGCGCAGATAGTGGTATTTACTGCTATTTACTCCTACTTGATATCCACTGATTCTTGTTACATGTGCTAAATTTTTTTTCTTCCGTTGTTGCACCAACTGTGACTTGGTTCTACAAAAAAGTATGTTACAAGAAAGAAAGTCATAAACATGTAGATATGTTCATATAATATAGCCGCTACTGTCAACGAGTCTGGGTTCAGACAATGAAAATTTGTGAAATTCTGGTAAGCAGCGTCTTGACATCTTTGTGTCCTGAATTATTTTATGCTTTTTGTAATAGGTGTATACATGTGTATTGTGCAGTCATATACTAGGGCTTTTTGTCTCTATAAGGCCCATATATAGATGTACATTGTACATGCATATGTGGCTACGCAAAATTGTCAATGCTTGACCAAGGCCAGCAAACAATTGGGTCGGTTGACTCAAACGTTCATTCTATGACGTTTTGTATTACTTACAGATAGAATGCATGCGTGGTGAAAAATGGTGAGACTGTATCGTTCCAGCTTGTTGTCAGTTGCAGATTTTGACAGTGCTAGATAATGTATGGATGGCTTCAGTCATTTAATTGACTCGGATCATGTTTTGGCTCAGTCTGATGGAGTTATCGTACGATATATTACCATGAACTATAAACATCAAAACATGACGACCTGCAGAGCATAAAATAAGTCACCGCTCTCAGATGGATGTTTTGGTTCGATTCTGGAAGAAAGAAAATCAACAAGCATAACAAGGTATCTAAGTTCCGAATTTTTAGATCACACGTCAGCCTCAAACTTGCTTGATGCTTTATGGCGAGTTTTAGAACCTTTGGGACTCAAGAAATTGACATCTGTGTCCATGGATGGGCCAAATGTTAATTGGTCACTTTTGCGAATGCTCAGTAGTCGTAGAAAAGTTGAGGGCTTTCCTGCTTTGTTGGAATTAGGGTCGTGTGGCCTGCACATTGTTCATGGAGCATCTTCATTAGGTCATACAAAATGTGTTTGGAAAATTGACGAAATTCTGTCCACTCATTATGTTTTTCAAAATTCGCCTCTTAGACGAGCACAATTTATCGAAATCACTGGGTCCAAACAGTTCCCGAAAACGTTTTACCGAATCAGGTGGTGTGAAAATCTGAACGTTGCAAAACGTTTCATTGAACTGATCCCTTCATTGATTAAATATTGCTCCGAAGTCCATCCGAAAAAGGAAAGCTATTGAATTGAATGAGGCAAGGGAGAAGGAGAAGGAAGCGGAAATTTCATACTTATGTGCACAACGGAAGCGCCGACTATTGGAAGACTTTTAGATTTATTAGTTTTTTTGCTATGGTGGACTCAGTCTATTGCTTCTATCCTGATGTTTTTAAAAGAAATAAAAAGTTATCTCCTTGAATATGCACACTAATATTCTTAGTTTTAATCTGCTTCTAGAGATCTAAAAACACAAACCCTATTATTATTACCCTTGATTTTTATAGCCGTGAATTATGTTGTATTTAAAGATTATTGAGTGACCAAAAATACCATTTATTTGTGAAATGATGGCTTCAAAACAGCATCGAATGCACTTATATTATTATGTGTGCAGTGTGTATACAAGATAGTTCTGAAGAACTATCTTTCTACTGTAAAGATCTCATTACTGCATTTCTTTGAGCAGTTGTTGCGGGTAGTGTTTTGGAATGATTTTGACTCAACCAACTGTCGCTTGCCGGGCAAGTAGGCCTGAAATAGTGGTACGTGAATTTTTTGTCATGTACGTGAATTGTACGTGAATTTTTTTTCTCAGATAGGGTGGACACCCTGTAATACATAGAAAGCGAGATATTGCATCATACCTGAGAAAAAATGAAACAAACTTCAATTCAAGCCAATGATAGTTTGCTTCATTAATTATGTCAATGAGTATATAATGAATGCTTTGGCATTGAAGAAAGTTTGTTGAGCATGGTTTGAACAGTTAATATGCGTGCAACATACGTCCGCACGCCAGCCTGCTAGGCGAGATAATTTTCACTACTAGCTTCGTTATATTATGTTATGTAGTAAAAAATGAACTCTGTGTGAGGTCATCTGATTCAGTTGACTAACTTTTGGTCAATATGTTCACATATTAACTAGTATTTGTAAATTAGTTTCTGACATTGTGATTGTTACAAGAATAATTCAGATTTCGTTCAGTTTCCACATGTGTCCAGAATGCATCTACTTGGGACGCTAAAACGTCTGTTTATATTGCCGCATATTTTATGAGATTTCTAGGCTTACTAGTTGGTTAACGTACTTATTTATACTTACATATATGCTTAACGTCCGTTTTCTCTGACTTCGGAGGGATGGATGCTGTCTTTCAAATTATGGATCGCATAGCGCCCACTTATACGCTTGATCGTTTACGTCATGTGGCCTGAGACTATTGTCCATGAGATCAGCGACAACATAGATATTCCCTCCACATGTTTTTCATTTGTCTTCCATGTTAGCAGTTGGAGGACGCAATCTTCGGACTCTTCTCAATTGATTGCCATTCCGTCTAAGTCAGTATCTTTTCGTGAGATCGGATATTGCCTCCATGTTCAACGCATCCCTCAAGTCGTCAAGTGCAATGTTTGAACGTATAGTCAGTTGCGATTATAGATGGATTGATAGAAATATTGCTGCTTAATTCGTCGATGAAAGTTGACTTGTACGTACAGTATGAACAAGTCCAGTACTCATCATTATAAAATGAATTTTAATCATGCTGACGGCGAAAGGCTAGTTGTCGTGAAAATGTTTCTGGGTAAGTCAAGGAATTTTGATTTTGAATTTTCGCCGTCATCCTGAATCTTGGATATTTATTTGTTATGTGGCATTATCTTTTTTGTTTATAATGGAAGCGTGCTTTTGAAAAACCTTTTTTAGTGACGATGCGTCATAATAGCATCATTTGGAAGCATGTTCATTATTTACGTGCTCCTACATATTTTCATTCAACATTCTTAATCCATTTTTATAAGGCAATGTTGTACATGTACATTGCAGGTTGAGAGATGTGCAGATTTTGCGAGACAATTTCTAACAACATATCCGTCACAGGCATTCCGCTCTATTCGCATGGTTAAAGCGTATGGTGGAACACGTGAATCCAAAACAGAAATTCATCTGATGGAAGGATGCGAACTGCTTGTGATAACTGCACCGTACCTCCTTCGGCTTCTGAAGAAAAACAATCTCGTCGAATTAACACGGGTGGAATCAATAGCGTTTGATGATATGGATGTTCTGGCTGAGCAGTATTTGAAGGAAATAAAGGAGATTTTCCTATTTACTCAGCGAAACAGGGAAAGGAAACGCAACCATCAAGTAATATGTACGGCCTCAACTTGGACTCCGGCCATCTCGTCATTCTCAAAAGTAAGCAGAAGTTAAAATTTGCGATGTGAAGCAATGCTCCAACAATCAATTCTAGTCCACCATCTTGTTTTGTATTTGCATACCAGTCTCTAAATTTGCTAACTTAAAGCAATTTAGTTAGACTTGAGGCAGTTTAGTTAGAAGTCTAAAGTATTAAAAGTACTTGTACAGACTTGGCCATTGTATTTCATGGACTCTCAAATCGTATCAAAAATATAACGTAATTATGGACGGTAGCTTAATTCATGGCCAAGAGAAGATGATATGTATAAACTACTAGCAGTTGAGGATTTTGACAATGTTCCTCCAATGAACGACATCAATAATGAAATGATTGATACAATGACGATTTACTTCCATAACTAATCCTGTACGTCGATTAGGTGATTTTGATGCTCTCTAATATTTTATCAATAGCAGGGGTGGTACGCCGTGACAATCGGTGACAATCGAGCGTCGCCTAAAAAATGTGACAATATGGTGACATTCGACAGAATGGCGTGACAAAATGTGACACAGCGAAGTTACAGCAGATTTTGATCTGAAAGATTTGTCTCGCCTTTTTTGCAGGATGTAGACTACCATGCCTCATTTCAACTTAAGGGAGCAGTAAATTTTCTATGGATTTCGTGATTATTGATTTTTTATCTGGATTTTTATCGAAACTTTTATCTGAATTTTATCGAGAATCTGTCCGGTGATTGAAGTGGATTTCAAGGATACAAAGAAGTCAGATCCCCAATAACTGTTGTGATTCCATTACATCTGTCCTTGCTTCCCTGTTATCCTTCCCTTCCCTCGACATTGCAATGTCTGATAATGTGCAGGAACGTACTACGTATACGACACGTGATGTGTGCTAAATGAAAACAAATGTACCTATTTCGATTTGACAATAAATTGTTCAGTTGTTATTTTGTTTGCTTTGACTAAAACCATGTACATGTGTGCGTGCAAAGCACTGCCAATAACATACGTACCGACATGTTACATAGGCCTACCACCGATAGGCCTATTGACCTTAATACGGGTTTCAATCCCGCCGGGGGCACCATTGCTGATTAGTGCAAGTATGGATTGCAAGGACAAGTGTATTTCTACATGAATCGGTCCTTCAAATAAAAGTATGTCTGTCCTGAAAATCCAAATTTTCAGTTCTTTAGTTGGGGAAAGTTAAATGGATAGACATATCGGACACCATGAACTCAATTGATATAGCTTTCTTGGAGTGGCATCACTGGCATTGTTGATGCTCGAAAACCCCAGCTGCCACCTTCATGTTGTGATAGCTCAGTTGGTAGGCCTAGAGCCTAGGCCATGACTGCCTAGTCAGTGGTTCAAATCCACCGATCACCAGCACTTTTCCTGAAGCTTAGATAGTAATACTTTCTACCAGCTTCGTTAAAAAGATTTACCTCTACAATCTACATGTACTTATTTGAAACTCCTCATTAAGCTGCTAATCATTTTCACGTGATTTATGAAACACAAGTTAAAGATAATCACTATTTGATAGGCAAAATGAATGGTCTTAGGGATGATGTAATTGCTCTAGGAAAATCTGTCATACATGTATTTGACAAGTCTCTATCAGAATTCTCATTCTTTCATGTTTTTCGGTGCCGAACGATTAATATTTGTCCAAATGTAAGGATTTTTCGGATCAATTAGTCAGATTAAATACAACAAAAAACGTAAAAGCAGGTGTAATAAGGCTGGATGAAATTTTGATTCAGATTTCTTTTGCTTTTACCCAACAGATTTGACTAGCGCTGATGTTAAAGACTTTCTACACATGGATCATTATTCATATTGCCGATTTTTCTTTGGACCCAAATTATACTTTCAAGTTCATTCCTTTGAATTAGCAGTGTGTGAATTTATGTATTTAGGCCTAAATTCCAGAATATCAGGAAACAACTGCATCACTGCCTATGATAAATCATAGATGGAGGAACCCTTGTTTGGACAAGCATGAATCACTCATACGATAGTGCTATGCAGTGCATGTAGTACTCGCATGTCCTTGTTTTCAGCCGTACTCATGCTTATGCAGGATTTTGCTTTCGTCTTTCAGGATGAACTATGTCAGGAAGGCACCGTCAAGTGTTTAAGAATACCATGCTGCAAGGCAATGATGAAAATGATGATCCTATTTCTTACTGGTGCACTTCTTCATCTACAAACGACTTGTATAAGGCTCATTCTTTGATTTGTGATATCGAAATTGATGTAGGCCAACGTGGTCGAAGTGCTTTGAGTAGACATGGAGGAGCAGCAAGTCACATCAGTGCCTCGGCACGGCACCGTGATAGTGATAAGAAGCTGAAGCAATTGAAACGTACTCAAACTCTCCTTACAAGTTCCATCAAATCATCGAGTAGCAAATCAGCTGGATTGTCACTTAATGAAAAGATTGTGAATGCGGAAGCTATGTTTTGTACTTCATTAGCCGTTTGTAACATACCTGCAAATGTTTGTGATACCATGGTTCCGTCATTTTCGTCAATGTTTCCCGATTCCGAAATTGCAAAAGGAATGCAAATGAAGAGGAACAAAGCCACACGTATATTGTCTGATGGTCTTGGACCACACTTCAAATCTCTTGTTGAAAACGAGATACGTAACACAGCTCTTGCCTACACTCTTGAAATTGACGAAACCACCACTGCTAAGCATTGGCGGCAATTGGACGTGCTGGCCCGCTATTACTCGGAGGAAAACGAAAGCGTGGTGGTATATCATCTTTCAAGTGTGACACTGGGACGTGCAAATCACAAATTGCTATACCAGAAGCTTGCCGATGTTGCCACGCCTCTGTACACAAAGAAATTGTTGAAAATTTCAACTGATGGCCCCAATGTCATGAAAGCCCTGACAAAGGAGGCAAAGAAGAAGCTGAATCTTGATTTAGTTGATATAGACACTTGTAACATTCACAAAGTTCACAATGAATTCTGCTCTGCCTATGACAAGTTTGGCAATGATGTTGAATCTCTGGGACTGGAGCTTTACTATTTCTTTTCAGACTCATCAGTCAGACGGGAGGACTTTGAAAAAGTCCAAGAAAAGCTAGAAATAAAGAAGCATATCTTCTTGCGACATGTTCCTAGTCGGTGGCTGACGATTGAAGATGTTACAAAGCGACTGTTGGAACAGTATCCGGCGTTAAGAGAATATTTTCTTCGCTCACGTTTGATCAGTGATTCCGAGAAGAGAAAGAACAGAAGGATAAAGAAATTGGTGGAAATCCTGAACAACAAAGTCCTCCTACCGGAAATTCTGTTCATGAAATCAGCGATGCCAATCTTCACGAGAGTGACAAGGATGCTTCAGAGTGAAGCTCCTCTTATTCATGTGCTACATGATGAATTGTCAACTTTGATCCTTACACTTCTTCGACGCTTCGTGACTGAAAAGGAAATTGGTGAGGCCCGAGGTCTACAGCTTTGCGAAGTAGCTTATCAGTCATCTGCAAATCATTTGAAGCGTCCATACATTGGCCATGATTGCCTCAAGTCGCTGACTTCTTTGAAGGCAGAAGGCAAGATAAATGAAGAAGAATTCGATGATTTTCTTGATCGCGCAAAGACCTTCTACATCGATGTTGTCTCACTCCTGTTGAAAAAGTTGCCCCTCAATAATCCAATTTTGCGTGATTTGCAAGCGTTGCACCCCCTTGCCAGGAAGGCTGTGTGGTCGTCTGAAGCTGTGCGACGTTTGGCTGTTGCCATCAAACTATTCCCTCGGGACAAAATCGATGCTGTCGTTGATGAGTGGAAGGCTTTGAAAGCTGAAGATCTCGGTGACACTAGTTCGCAATGCATCCCGATGGAAGTTGACTCGGAGGAATCTGATGATGAGAAAGAGAATGAAGATGACGTTGATGCCGATGCTGGGCAACGGATCGAAGACTATTGGCGAAAAATCTTCAGGATCAAGGCTACAAATGGTACATGCAAATATCCAAGTGTAGCCAAGCTCGTTAAATTGTGTTTGACTCTTTCACACGGCAATGCTGATGTGGAGCGCTCATTCAGCGAAAACAAACTGTTGCTGACTCCAAAACGGACAAGAATGACTGACGCAACGTTGAACGGTTATCGTTCAACTAGTTCGTTTATGAAAAGCATAAAGGCAATCCGGCAAAATTGCCGTTGACACAGTCCCTCAGAAAGGCAGTAACGAGCGCAAGAGTCAATTACCTCGAGAGGATTGAACAGCAGAAGAAATTGCTACAAAGCGTTCATGAGGAGCAGAAAGTCACAAAGCGTGATGAGGACATGGCTGATGTCCAGCGTCAATTGCTTGAAGCTGAAGGTTTGTTGAATGAAGGAACGAAGTTACTAACTGAAGGCTGCTCGAGGGTTGACATCAACAAAATCAATGCCGCGAATGCCCTGATAACGAGAAGTCAGGAAATGAAGAAATCTGTCAACGAGAAGAAGTTGAAGCTAATGGAAGCTGGCAGAAAAAGAAAACGGGTGCCTTAGTTTTTTGTACATACACGTATGTTCTACTTTGTTTTTGTCCTGCAATACGTCCATTACAAGCTTTAATTGACTTCAATACACCATACCATGCACACCTTGTCATATTGCGCCATACCATACTACAATAAGCCTAATTGTTTTCTTTAAATCGATTTTACTGAGTGTAATTTTTCAATATTTTGCTTTGCATTTGTAATAAAGAACACTTCCGGTGCAGTTCGTTTTCTCAGCAAGTCATTGGCTTTCATGTACGAAATTTAGAATGGAATGAAATCATTAGTTCATTCATACGTGATTGAAACGTAATTGAAACTGTTAGTACCGTACTTCGTTGCGAGAACATCATTTTTGGGAGGAAATTGTGCTTGGATAACCCCTGCATCCCATATTTAGTGCGATAATATTGAAAACTAAACTTTCCTAATATGCTTCGAGTATGAAAAGACTATTATTATTGTTATTATTACTAATATTATTATTGTTATTATTGCAATGTGACACGGCAAATGCTGATGTGACAGGATGTGACATGTCACCGACCCTGGCGTACCACCTCTGCAATAGTGATATTTGTTAGATGCTATACAAAGGCGAAACAATAAATAAAAATAATCTGTTTGCGTGTTTAACATCAGCAAAATCAATCTGAGCAAGTTGTCAGTATTCAAAACATAAGTTAATCAATTAGAAAATAATTCCAAGATAATAGTCACGTGTTATTTCTGTTTATTTTCAATGTACACGTATTTTGAATTAAAACACTTATTCTTGAATAAAGTGTGAGATTTTAGTATTGCAAATGGTATTGATGTTACGTGAGGATACTTCAGTACATTCTTGTTCCATCGATGAACGACTGCTTTTAAATTTGCCTAACGTAGTGGGAGGCTTGTCCACACAAATCTTCAAGAGTTGATGAGATATTACATTTCTCAAAAAAGCAGCACAATCAAATCGTTGATGTGAAAGAGCTGATGAATTCATATGTTGCTGTGAGCTGTCAAAAGAGATAGAAGCGAAAGTAAAAATATAGCGAAATCAATTGCAAGGAGGGATATTCTAGAGGAGCTACGACACAAGATGAGTGCCGATTAATTACGAGCAAATGAGACAGCATCTGAAAAGGTGTTTTTCTTGGCTAGCCAAATTGCCAACGTGATCAACGTGATTTTTTGACATATAGTCGCATTTAAGGGACTTCGTGTACTAGCAGATGTCTTGAGATGAAGCTACTGGGGATATCGTCACTCCATGTGACTCTAAAACATCTTCAACTTAGTTTCGGCAAAATTTATAAGTTATTGGTCGCACTTATTGAAAATGCTTCAGTTGAACTATGAGGGATAGATACCGGTATATAATTTCTTATTACACACATGTTTAAAATGTGAACAGTCTGACTTGAATAATGACGGTCAACGAGAAATGTCGGAAACTGTGTTGTTAGCTCTATCTCTCTTATATTTTCCCGTTAATAAAGGAATACCAATCGCTTCCCCACATTTTGAGTTCAAGTCTCTCTGAACTGAAACAAATTGCAGAGACAGTTTGCGATGTGCACGAACATAAACTTCGAAAAAACTACTTTCGTCTAACTATCCGTTATCTTCTACAAAAGAATAAGCTCATCATGGCGATTCAAGCCTAGTCACAAATGTTCCATTGATCGTTCGGTCTATCGGAGGACTGACAAGCAGCGAGCTCCTTGCGCTTTTAGGTATGTTCATTGTTCATACTAAAGTAATGTAAGTTAACATGCGCTTTATAATGTCGGATGGCTTCTGCAGAAGTTGTGATAAAATGACTCACTGATTCATAAGTTGTGCATGAAGCTTACGCGAACTCCAGATTTTCTTTTGGATTAGTAAGCATCAGAAAATCAAGCCAGTATCTTCATCTTTAAGAAGTGACAATCATGGCTGCATAAAATTGATGCATACTCGTACATCAATGTTGCATAACCATCCAATTTTTCACTGATTGAATAATTGTTTTAAGTATCATATTCATGACATCTTAAGTGCGGCAGTGTGCTAGATTTCAACAATAATTAACCGTTTTTGTCATTGCTGATCTCGCATTTTTTAATTTTCAGGTTTGTATGCATGAGACAGTTGAAATATATTCGTTATCTGCTGTTCAAGACGCATGTTCGCGGTTGAAACTTCCTCACTTCACAATTCCATGGGTTGGTAATGCAGTGAAAGGAAAATTGCAGGCTCTCACAGCGTTTCTAAAAGAAACTTCTGACGAAAATGATGCCATTGTTATATCTACACAGTTTCCACGCTCTGCGGGAATCATTTCTCGCTATTTGAAAGAAGAATATGCGTGGAAAGAAATCCTTTGTCTGGGTGATGAAGATCATTCTGAAAAACAGTTTCAAATGATCTCGTCAATATGGGCTTCCCACATGCAGCACAACTCGTGCAAAAAGAAGCCAGTTCTGGGTAAGTGAACAATAGACTGTAATTTTTAATGATTTATGAAAGTCAATTTGAATTTGTAGCCGATGTGATTTTCCATCAATGTTTTTAAGGATATACCCACTGTCGACTCACGATATAAGCGACACGACAGATTCGTCCCTGCCGAATTGATGGATATGTGGCTAGTTCTCGATGCAAGCGATGACAACAGCCGGTCCCAAGGTGTCACTTATATCAAGAGTCGACTGTACAGCGGGCGCAATGGAAATCTTGACATTTGCCAGCGCAATTGAAATCTTTACACTTGCAGTAGCCAGCTGGTCCAGTGCAGTTGTCAGTGCTGGCCGTGCTGTTGAGCGAGGCATTCCCATTGAACAATGACTAATATCATCCCCCATCGTCACGTGGTCAATATATCTACCAATATCATGACTCGTCTACGACGAAGTAGAAGTAGAAGTAGAGAGCTTCTACGACGACATTCAGGCAGTAATCGACGATGATAGATGTGGCAAGCCGATCGTAATGGGCGATTTCAACGCGAAAATTGGAGAAAAACAGGACAACGAACAATGCATCGGGAACTACGGTTATGGCAGAAGAAACATACGAGGGGCAAGACTGATAGAATTTTCTGCTGCGAATAACTTGAAGATAACCAACTCCTTCTTTAAAAAAAGTCAAAATAGAAAATGGACTTGGGAATCACCCAATGGAGCAACCAAAAATGAAATTGACTTCATCCTCTGTAGAGATCCCGATCTTGTGTTAGATGTTGGAATTATTAACCGATTCGACTTTGACTCTGACCATCGTCTTTTAAGAGCAAAAATGAAAATAAATGAGAAACGAGAAAGAGCAAAAAAGATGAGGAAACTCGCTACTCCAGGCAACTTCATACTGGACAGGAGAAGAGAATTTCAATTGAAACTCTCCAATAGATTTGAGAGTCTACACATTGAAGATACAGATGACCTAAATGTTGAATATTCGAAGTTCACCTGCGCTATAAAAGAAACAACAAAGTCATTGAAAATTGAGAAAATGTCGAAAACAAAAAAGTTAACAGACGACACAGTCAATCTGATTAATAAACGAGAGGAACTGCGGAAGAGAAGAAGAGAAAGTAACGAAGCAGAGGTTGAGTTTACCATCACCAGAAAATTGACTAAACAAAAGATTAAACAAGATATTTCTGAATTCAACGAAAAGCTAATAGAAGAGGTCATAAAGAGGAACAAATCGTTGAAAAAAGCACAAGGGCTAATGAATCCGGGCAGAAAAATGATAAGATGTATCTCAAAGAATGGAAATGACGTTACAAACAGACGTGAAATACTAGAAGAAATAACCAACTTCTATAGAGAGCTTTACAAAAACGATTTTGCAAATGTGATAATAGATGTAGAAATTGAAGAAGAAGAGAAAGAAAATCCGACACCTGAAATTTTGAAAGGTGAAGTACAATTAGCAATAAGGGAAATGAAGAATAATAGATCACCGGGAGAAGACGAAATAATATGCGAAATGTTAAAAGCTGGAGGGGAAACCTTGATTGAGATGCTGACAAAAATCTTTAACCGAATTTTGAATTGTGGCCAGATACCCCATGAGTGGAGAAACGCAGATGTAGTAGTGATTTACAAAAAAGGCTGCAGTAAGAACATAAAGAACTACCGACCAATAAGCCTTCTAAGTCATCTGTACAAAGTCTTTACCAGAGTTTTACAACGCCGGATTAAACAGACATTAGAATGGAATCAACCAAGAGAGCAAGCTGGTTTCCGGAAAGGCTACTCAACAATTGACCATCTACACTCGATAAATCAACTGATTGAGAAGTATACAGAGTATAACAAGACTCTCTATATACTTATGATCGACTATGAAAAAGCTTTTGACTCTGTTAGCCACACAGCGATGCTAACTGCACTAAGAAAGCAGGGAGTAAGAGGGAAAATTTGGAGAATTTTAAATGAGATATATAGTGATGCAACAGCTTCCATAAAGTTGGAAACAAGAGGCCGAAATTCCTCATTGAACGTGGCGTTCGCCAAGGAGATCCCATATCCCCAGTCCTCTTTACGGCAACATTAGAGGACATATTCAGATCATGTCACTTCCCTACAGACGCAGGAATAAACATCGACGGTGAACGTCTCATGAACTTGAGATTTGCAGATGATATTGCCATTTTTGAGGATGACGCGACTTCCATGCAAATAATTGTAGATGAGCTAAATAAGCAGGGAAAAAAGGTCGGTTTAAAGATAAACAACGGGAAAACAAAAATTTTGACAAACGGCCAAAAGAGTTTAATCCACATCAATGGACACGTCATAGATTATGTCGACGATTTTATTTACCTTGGACAGAATATCTCCTTTCAAGCCCGCCAAGAACAAGAAATCCTAAGAAGAACACAAAATGCGTGGAAGTACTTTTGGAAACTCAAGCCCTACTTAACATCACGAGGTATAGAGATGAAGAATAAAAAACTTTTGTTCGATATGTGCATTCTGCCTGTCCTGACATACGATCCCAAACCTGGTCTCTAACACGATCACAAGAGAATAAACTCGGAACAACACAACGAGCGATGGAACGAAGGATGATTGGAGTCACTCTGAAAGACAAGGTTAGAAACGAAGAAGTAAGGAGACGAACAGGGTTAAAGGACGTTGTGATAGAAGCGAAACATCTCAAATGGAAGTGGGCTGGTCATGTCATCAGGCGACCCGATAACAGATGGAGCCATAGAACGACAGTATGGATACCAAGAGAAGGGAAAAGAAAACCGTGGAGGACAGAGAAAGAGATGGAGAGACGAACTCCCAAGGAACTGGCGGCTGGCGGCTAGCGATCGTGCGACATGGATTCGTATCACAAGGGAGGCCATTTTCCGCAAGGATGATAACGGCTAACGTAAG